>JABFPJ010002757.1:0-18379 GCA_022817425.1 Gryon sp. ZL-2020
ATATATTAATTTTAATTACTTTTAACAAAATAATAAATCACTATTTTTTATTTTATTATTTTTAACCAACTAAGAAGAATAAATGTTTCTTTTTTATAATATTGTGAATTTATTGCAGACACTTTTAAAAGAAAATTTCTTGGGATATCCACGATTGGAGAAGCTAAACTTAATGAATTTGAACAAAGCGAGGACTATAGAAAAAGATAGTTTACGAAATTTGCGCTTTTTAAAGCATCTTCGTATTCAGTCTTGGCCCGAGGCTAATGGTTTTCATTTGCGCAACTTACTTACCGGTTTACCCTTACGAACTGTGGAAATTCAAATGATGGAACCGGTATTGCGGGACCAAATACAAAATGTATTTACAAAACAACTTCGTGAATTAACGATAACCGGAGAAAATTTGGAAGCAATTGCTCCAGATGCCTTTGCAACGATTGAAGGCAGTGAACTTGTCCTAAGAATCAAAGAAACGCGTGTACGAAAGTTACAGTCAGACATCTTTTTGACTCTTACAAAGCACTTTTCAGAGCTTACATTGGATTTACGAAATAACCATATTAACGAATTAAGTCCTTCGGTGATTTATGGAAATCTTTCGTGGGAGACTGTAGGCACTAATATGGTGGCAGGTAAATGACCTAAACATATATGCTTAAAGGTTTCAAATGAAATATCACTAAATTTATCTTAGAACGTATTAAATATTTTATTCAAAAATCGCCAATCACTTATGTACATTATACTAAAATATCTTGTAATGTTCTATCATTTTCGCTTGTTCGATCTCGTAATATTAACAATATGCGTTAGCGATACCAATAAATAAAATTTCAATCACAAAAGAAAACGTCGAGCCTAACGCAAATGTATCGTTAAAAAATAAAATTCACAATATAATGCAGGGGCATTATCCAATGAATAATTATATGTTAAAGATATAACTTATTGCACAATCACAATTGCTGTACTAAAATATTATATACTGAGAGTACCGCTGATTGCGATATTCAAATCTGTGATTAATATGCAATGGAAAATATTTTGCACAGCTAATTATCATAATTGAAACAAAGTTAAACAACTGAGACTGAACGTCTTTTACATTCTATTTCATCAACAAAATGTCAAAGTTCAAGCAAAATTTTGAATTCAAAAATAATTGTTGTTATCTTTTGTTGATGTAATAGCACAAGTTCAATCCAATTGTCACTTTCCTGAATGAATAGAAATTTCTGCAGAAGTCTGAAAAATTGAAAATATTCTAAATATTCTGTCACAATTTGTCTTCTGAATATTTTAAAATACCTTCAACATTCTCAGACGTCTTCAGATATTTACTTTCGTCAGGTTTTATATACAAAATCAAGTTTGAATAATTTCGAGATGAAATTGCAGGTGGCCTACAAGTGTCAGGGAACCCTCTGGAGTGCGATTGCGAGATCGCCTGGCTGAGCCTGTGGCTACGAAGATGGCTTCGTGAGTCTCGTCAAATACACACAGCCTCGCAATCGGATGCGAGACAATTGCGCACAATTGCGGGCCGTGCCGTTTGCACGGAAACCACACCTTCGTACTCGTCAGACAAGGTTTTGCTCACCCTGGGAACTCCGCACACAGCCTGTCAAGCGTCAGCCCTGAGTTCGGCCAATCACAAACACTTTGCTCGGGCTCACCTGGCTTTCGTCGAGCTCTTTATTCTGTTGCTTGTGGCCAACTGACCAACGTGCGCAATTTACAAACTTTTCAATAAACGAACATATCAATGCATGACAAATGATTTTCGAGTTACATTCATAATTACAGTATGATGATGAAAACGATTGTTGTTTGAGGATAAACAATGCTGATTTAAGAACAGCCAAATCACGGTAATTTTATAATTACATTTAATGAAAAATGATAGAAACATGCAAGTTAAATACGAAATACCATCTTACAATTTTAGTGATAACAAATTTTCTAGACAATTAGATTTAAATATTCGTATGTAACATTCCTCGATAAGACTGATTTGACTTAGCGAAACATTGAATCTACATAAGACTGAATCTTCAAAGTTTTCAGCAAATGTTTAATGAATTACTCGCTCATTTTGGAACAAATATAACACTTTGATTAACCCTTATCCAGCTGACGTGAGTTTGTTAGAATCATTTGCTTATTTAATAATTAATATCATTTTCAATTTTATTCCAATCATTTTTTGCTTTTACAAATTTGTTAATTGGAAATTTTCCAGTAAGACAAAAAATACAGACATAACTATTGTTAATTATATTGAAGTAAAAATTGCATTTCTAACAAGATTGGGCATAATTTAGCTGAGCGAAATCCATTGAACTCCGCACAATAGTTATAATTTTGGCATTATTAAAGAAACAATTCTTTTAATTTAATCCGACTTTTATTGTTTATAAAGTTCGATTTGAATAACGTTAACGATTGTATATTTCTCTGTAAAATCGAACAAGTAAATATGTTTCATTATTACTCTAAAATGTAAATAAGTAAATATTTTATAAATTGGCGTCGATGAATAATTTGTTTCCTGCTTTGAATTTAACGGACTCCGCTCAGCCGTTTGTATTAGTAAAATAGCTCAGCCGGATTAGAGTTAATAACCAAAGGCTTTCGTTGGTAAAAAGTAATCTATTGAAATTCATTGAACGAAATAACAAAAGATAAATTCATCCAATAAATTATACAAACAGATAGACTTAAAATTTGCATCTCGCAATTCTGTACTTTAATTCGACAATTTTGTGAAATTAAATAAAATTCAATAAATTCAATAGATTTGCTTTTCTTCGGAATATAAAAACGACTATTAAATAAGAAAATTTTTACTAAAGTTCATATTCAAAATATATATATACATATAACTGTTAGAATTTAGCATGAAATTGTGGTACAATAACTTATCATAAAATTAAACCTATCAAAAAAAAAAAAAAAAAAATACCGCGATTTGCTTTTCCTGAATCGGCTTACCCGTGTGTGCGTCAAAAATTGCACTTTTGTAACTGGCAAACCGGATATATGTAACGATTACAAATCTGATCATCGTAAAAGTTACACAATCTGCAAAATCAAACGCATCACTTTTGATGATTATAAATGAATAATTTTGTAAATGTTTGTTAATTACAAAAAAAATGTAGCTACAAATTTGCAGTTCTGGTGTTCTTTCATTCAACTACAAAACCATTAATTTAAACATTTGTTCTTCTTAAAATGTTAATTGATCACGCGAAGTTATTTTACAGGTGGTGCTTGAGTGTGTTGCAGACAGCCTTCAACATTCTCGGGCCAATCGCAGACATTTTCATTGGGATTAAAGACAAGATTTACGGGACAAGGCATGTGATGTTTTCGTTCGCCTTCGCACATGTAATACATAGTACAGTCGTTTTTGTCAGGATGATAAGAAATGTGGTTGTCTTCTTCATCACATGTCACTTCATTAGCTGAAAAGAATTAATTAATGAATCAATTTGATTTATTTAGTTTTTTTACTTATTTGGTTTGAAATTATTTTTTGTTAGCTTATATTTAAAAATGAAACAATAGATTAGGTCCAAACTTACGATCTTTCGTAGTATATTTTCCTCCTCGTATATTACTTTCGTACGGACCATCATATTCCAGTTTTACAGTGTAACCTGTAAGTTCCTTTTTCATGGCCTTAATAAGAGGATACTTTCCGTTTCCACAGGTTCCTTTAAAATCATCCATATCTACTGACCAAATCATAATTCCTCCAAATCCTTCTTCTTTCAACCAATTCATCTAAACAAAATTACGAATTATAGTTATTTCGTTGAAATTCCACACACGAATTTTCTTCAAAATGATCATCTCAGTTAAAGTTAAGTTCATACCTTATTTATAAGACTTCTTTCATCATCAAATCCAACCCACTGGTCGTCTTTATAGGCAAAAGGAACTTGTTGTTCACTATCCCAAACTAAAGTTGTATTGTCTTCATTTAAGAATCGACATACCTGAAAGTGAAACAATGTTGAATTAACCTTTGCTAGATTGTTTCCTTTATTTTTTTCCATTTTCTATAAAGTCAAAGCATTTATATTTTCAATTCAACTTTAAATGTGATCATTATTAGATCTGATCATACAATGATCATTATACAAAATTGAATACAAAATGGAATTCTATAATCATTAAGAATGTTTAAATTGAAAATACTTCATAGTACGATAAAAAGCCAGGCTCATTTGTGAAATTGCCAGCGATTCCACCGCCAGATGCCGGAGCACCAATATCAAATTTATCTTTATCCACCAAAGTGAATGATCGGCCATAAGTTGGCATGCCAATCATCAACTTTTCTTTAGGTGCACCTTGTTTCACCCATTCTCGAGCACTGTAATCCTGAAATGAAATTAACAAATGACAATCAGTATGTATAAATGTACTTTTTATGAGAAACTGATTTGATTAAACAAGATGTAATACCAACCACTGTTAATTTCTTTTGATAACTACTCGCACTTTCTAATGGATATAAAGGACTATTATGACCAACTTGACGCTCCCAATGTCCATGGAAGTCGTACATCATGACGTTAATAAAGTCAAGATACTTGGAAATCTCTGGTACGTCATATCTACAATCAAAATGGCAATATTAAAATGTTGAATAACAAAATGAATAAGTGAAATGAATGTTTTAAATTTACCCGGCAGCAATAGCCTCGAAACTAGCTGGTACAGCAGCAGAAAGTAAAAGTTTTGGTTGACCAGAACTCTTGGCCTCTCCTTCGAATGCCAGTCGCAATTCTTTCAGAAGATTAACATACGCCGCTCGGTCGTCAGTTCCTCGAGGATACTCCCAATCAACATCTAATCCATCGAATTTGTATTCTCGCAAAAATTCAATTGCCTCGTACACAAACTGATTCATTCGGAAAGTATTGCTGGTGAGTTCCTTGAATGGGGTCGAACCAAAGGCCCAACCTCCGATGGCCAAAAGAATCTAAATTGAAATAAAAAAGAGATAATTAATTCATGTCAAATCACTTTTGATGTTTTATTCAAATGTCTTCAGTGAATAAACACTTTACTTTAATATCTGGATTCTTTTCACGTAATGCAATCAGTCTTTCATAAATTTCAATGTCCTTCTCGTTTCCTTCAGCCAACAAATTGTCCTTCAAAGTTGCAAAAGCATATATAATGTGCGTACAAAGCGTTGGGTCGATGTCTTCTGGAACGAATTTTCCAGATCCAGGCCTCTTGTATGACCAGTTGGTTAAATAACAAATGGTTTGAGCTGGCCTTTCTGTTACAAACATTAACAATTCTAATTAGTTCTTTGGTAATAGAAGTTCAATTTACGTCATTTAATCAGTTATTCAGATATTTTGTATTTCAATATATTCAAATTTGTTGTACACTTTATTTCAGTACAACAGATTTTGGATAATATTTAAATTATCAAAATACTTTATTACTTCCTTTTTCTTTTGATGAATATTTAATATTAAACACATGAATTATATCAATCAACAAATAATCTACTGAAAATTTTGTTTAATTATAAATTGATATCATTTTTTTATTTTATGACAGATTTAAAATGATAGAATTTAAATTCAGTACCACAATATATAGCAGAATTGAAGTGATATACTAAAGTAATAAGGAAGTTTAAGAAAGTTATATTATGTAATTTATTAAATCAGGAAATCAAGTATTTTTAAACGTAGGAAGTACTTCTGGTAAATAGAAACACGACCTAGCAAACATTAATACTTTGAATCAATCATCAATCATGACAATTAATTTATATTTTTGTAATAAATCAAAAAATGAGTTTTTTGTTTCACTTTTCAGATATATTTCTTTCGCAATGTAATAATATCTTCCACACAAAAAATATCGTCAACTTTGAATACCTCTTGACGGAGTGTTAATAACAAGTTGTGTTGCGACTTTGTGTGGCTTTTTGACCTTGTTCAAGACCTCAGTAACCGCAATTTTGTATGGTTCTGGTTTTTTCACAATTGTTTCTGCAATCGTAGATGCAACGACAGACCAATCAACATCTTTGGCTCCATTTCCACGTGGGATTCCTCGCAGTTCTTCTCTCATTGCTCCTATCAGTGGATACCTCACATTGCCACCACAAACGGTACCGTTAAAATCATCCATATCAACGGTCCAAACCATAGCTCCACCATATCCCTTTTCTTTCAACCAATTCATCTTATTTCTTATTGATCGTTCATCATCAAAGCCAACCCACTGATCTCCATCTACCAAGTATGGAACTTTCATTTCATCATCCCAAATATACACAGCTCCATTTTGTAATTTCTCGCAAATCTAAAAGAATATCAGATCATGTTTTAAATGTTTATTTTAAAACAAGTTAAATAATTTAAACAGAAGTTTACCTCATAGTAAGCTAAAAATCCAGATTCCTTGGTATATTCTCCAGCCTTGCCACCGCCACTTGCTGGTGCGTGAACTCGGAAGTTGCTAGGATTCGACAGCGTGAAAGATCGGCCATAAGTTGGCATACCTATAATTAATTTTTCCTTTGGAGTACCAAGTTTGACCCACATGGTGGCGGCATTATCAACGCTAAGTTGCTTTTGCCATTCAGAATCAAGGGACGAAGCGTACAACGGAGCGTTATGACCGGTTTCTCTTTCCCAACGGCCGTGAAAATCGTATGCCATCAAATTGATGAAGTCCAGATAGCTGTGAATAAAAAAAAATATTACAATGAATAAAAAAGCATTTTCTTATACTTAATTCGCAGACTTAACTGGATAAGCATTTCTAGACGATTCAAAGATTATAATATTTTCACTTCAATTGGGGTCAATCGTTATGAATCATCGTCAAATGGAATCGAACGAATGAATGGGAACAGAAAATACAATTGCAACGAGCAAAAACAATTGCATGTTAATATAATTAATCGAATGAGAAAATCAAACATGCAGCGGAATGGGAAATAAACATTTTTACTTTCCCTATACTTAATATTAATATAATTAATTATATTTGTTTAATTGTTACTTTGTATTAAACAGAAATAGAAAGGTAAATTTGAAATCCACATTCTAAATTGTAACTAAGACTTGAAATAGGATTACGGAAATTTATTAATGTAATAAGTAGGTTTGTAATCAACTTTTCTTAATAATTACAAAAAACACTTCCACTTCAACCATATACGAATGTCGATTATTAAATTATATCATACTTTAAAATTATTTTTGAAAATTATATCAAATTTCTATGTATATATATATATATATTGCTATAATGTTTAAATCATCGAAACGGAAAATTACCTAGAAACTGCCGGAACATCATATCCGCTTTTCACGTTATCAGGGCCGACAGGCACAGCCGCGGACAAAAGTAAACGCGGTTTTTTTTTCTCCTGAGCTTCCGCTTCGAAAGCTTCCCGCAACTCTACAAAAAGTACACTGATTACATTCCACTCAGACTACAAAATAAAATGTATCGCAGTATATTTGACGATCACGAGAGAAACTCGTTTACTTTACTTATTTTAATTATTTTATTATATAAAATATTATAACATGAAAAATAGAATAATTTAATTCTAACTAATAATGAATATTTCATTATTATTATATGAATGAAAACACTCATACATACCCTTTAAGAGTAAGACGTAATTCTTTTTATCGTCACCTCCTTTTGGATACTCCCAATCAATATCCAGACCATCAAAGTCTCTAGCACGTAAATATGGTATCGCGCTGTAAATGAACGTTTGTCGTGCATATCGAGTAGACGACATGTCCTTAAACTTCTGCGTACCAAATGACCAGCCACCTAATACATTTAATTATATATAGATTTAGTTATATCACACGTTGTATTTAATTACATCCATTTTTTATTCATCATATTATTATAAAAATAACCATAAAATATTCATACAAATTGTGATCATTCATAATAACTTTTATTATATTTTAATTAAACTTCTTGATTAATATGATTTTGTATCTTTTAATATACTTTTGATATACTTTTATATATAATTTTATTATGTTTCATATAGTAAAATTGGTTTTTCTTTTGATATTCCAAGAACGTATTAAATATCCAAAAAAAATTTGATATATCATATGACTCTGAATATGGTTGTTATATCATTTATGAAATGGAAAATTAGCTTCATACGTTCATTAACATATTTGATAATAATTATATACCAATGGCAAGAAGAACTTTCAACGAAGGATTGGCCTTTTTGAGATTCACCACCCGCTCGTAGAGGCCGACTTTTCCATCCTTCGTGTCGTCGTTTGACTCGAAACTAGTTAATTTATTCTTCTTCAACCAGCCGAATGCAAATATAATGTGTGTGCAAAGATCAGGCTGTATATCTTCAGGCGTGAATTTTCCAATTTTGGTTCTGTATTGGGACCAATTAGTGTAATAACACACGACCTGTAACATACATTTTATTTCAGTAACAAGTTTCGAAAACAAAATTCTTACTCAAATTATATATATTAATATTTTATCATTTACAAAATTGCTAACATTTATAATTTAATTTTTAATAAATTTAAATTTATTTAATTATAAATAAACACTTTAATAATTATTGAAATATATTTAAATATGACTTTTCAAAAATATATGTATATTTTTGAAAAAATGTGTGAAAATATATGAAAAAATATATTTGTGCTTATAAAAATATATTTTTGTATATATTTTCAATATAGTTTCTATCGTAAGGGATATTTATTATGTACTTTTCATTCAACAATAAAATCAACATTTAATCATCTTCGTGGTCCAATTCCGTTAAAAACAGTAATTTTTTCGAAGCATTTCACTAATAAGATTTCGCTTTTATTTGACTATAGCCACTATTACCTTATAGTCGTTGACTTTCCCCGGTGACAATTCGGTTTTAGTATTCTTTGAGTTGATTCTATTACGTGTTAATTTGACTCGATTAACACTTGCAGAAACCTCCTGATCGTTGGAGACAGCGGGACTGGCGGTTGTTGGTCTGCGAAATCTTTTTCTTGCACCTATGAAAGCAAGCAAAGCCATTAATGTTTAAAGAAATCATAACTTGCATCCTAATATAATAACACATGCAGAATTGCTCTTGCATTTGTTAAGAGCAACGGTCTTTATTTTACTTGTTAATTTCGTGTGACTTTCCGCGTTTCTTCACCGCGAAAGTCCCTTTCTCCTAAACTCACCTTCCGCATTTTCGGCGATTCCTATGAGTAAAACGAAGCACAGCAACGCGATTATTAATGGAGACTTCATCTGCAACAGAATAAACGTCATATTACTTTATTTATTGCACCTGCAAAGCACACGTTTATATTTGCTCGGTCATTTCCGTAACTCTTTATTTGTATTATAACAAAGTAACATAATTATGTGAGTTATAATTTTTATAATTAACATAATTTGTTAATTTAACAATAATATTCGATTGAAAAATTATAAGTTTATGAATTAAAATATATTTAATTTTGATTTGTAACTTTTTTTTTATATTTTTAATATTAAATATTTTATTGGTCATCATTAAAAGTTTATTAACATTTAATTTTTGCAAATTCATTATACGCAAAAGACACTTTCATTCTTTGAAATTAAAATTTGAAATTAAATTAATTAAATTTTTTAAAATAATAATAAAATTACAAAAAGTTAAGTACATTAAATTTTACAAAAATTAATAAATTTGATTTGCATTGAAGATAAATGTTTTGAGTAAAGAAATAAGAAGAATTAAATATAAATGCGTATTATTATTATTTTAATAATTTGTACACTTGACAAAAAAGTTTATGTTTAAGTCGAATAAAGTTAGACTGCGACAAAAAAAATGTAATATCATTTTGTGTATAGAATGGCGCAATGGCGAAAGTTGCGTTTTCGGCTGCATATATTAATAATCGATCAGTTGTTGCATTACAATTTTCAGTTCATGAACTACACGTTTCTTAATGTGTTATTGACATCACTTGAATCCAACTTGCATATCAAATAAAAACAACGTCTGTATGCAAGTTTCCACTTTTGATTTGCGTTCATTGAATACTGATGATTGAAGTTGTCCGCGCGCCTTTGGTTCACCGTTTAAGGAGGGACATCATTCATTTCATTACTATTGTGAAATGAGTTTCATTTTTAATATATACATTTAATTTTATGTGTAACAACATTTTTTTCTCACACGTCTTTTCTTCCCTCAAAAGTGGAACGAAAATTACACTTTCTCGCCCGAGAAAGGGAAACTATTTTCATCCCTTAAATGACGTAATGAAAGTTTACTTTGCATTCACAGGGATAAAATAGGTCTCTTCTTCCCCAAAAAGTGGCATAAAAGTGGTTTCTCTCCCTAGGGAAGGAATAAACTTACAAGAAAATAAACCATTACATTATTTAAGGGATAAAAATACTTTTTCACCCTCCGGAGAGAAAGTGCTACTTTCATCTCACTTTTGAGGGAAGAAAAGATGTGTTTTCGATGCATGTGTGAAAAAATAGTATATTACGCAACAAGGGAGATAACATCGGGAATCTGTTTTCCCGAACGGAGTTTCCGATCATCTCCAATGTTGCGTACGATATTTTTTGTTACGAGGGATGGAAAAATGCCGTTTTCCGAATACTCCCTAGGGTGGAAAAGGGAACTTTTCCTCCTCGAGTGATGAAAATAACTTTTTCGTGAAATTTGAATAATTGTTAAAGTCAAAATTTTATGCAAATAATGACAAATTTTAACTATACATTTAGTACATTTAGATAGTTAAAATGAAATGTCATCATTAACTTAGTTTCAAACTTTTTTATATCAAAACTTGAGCTGTAATTCAGCTTATGGTTACTTGTTACATTGTTTCATTGCTTTGAACATTCTCGTACACCATTGTACGCATTTTCCAATTCTATATAAAGTATTGTTCCACAAGTTGCTTATCATTGCCACATACAAACATTTTACTTTCACAGCTCAAAGACCTTCGCACTCAATAAAAGTGAACATTCCACGATTATGAATATTTTTACTTCAAGTTCAATTCAGTGGCATGTACCAATTCAATTACGCTCATCATTCCCATGCATTTATATTATTTTCTTCATCGAATATTAAAACTCAAAAGCGATTATTACAGTAACCAAATATGATTTAAGATTGCATCATATTCAGAAAAATTACTGCATCAACCACATGACGATGAAAGATTGTTACATCAATTACAATATTTTGATTGGGATTTTGATCTACGATTATAAGAATTATGTGAAACTATTGAAAAATATATACATTCTTTCTCTTTACTTCCTTTTATTTTCATTTATTATTTTCTTACCGTTTATGTTTAACAAGTTTTAATTTGCAATTTGTACAAAATGTAGCATTTTTAGAAAATTTAATATTAAATAAAATTCAAAAAGTTTCTAACTTTTTTTTAAAACTATTAAAAACTTTCATACCATTTTTTATTATTAAAACATTTAGACAATTATTGAAATAGTAATAATAAAATAGTAAATAAGACAAATATGAATTAATGAATAAAAAAATAAACATTAGTGGAAATATTTCGAAAAATTAAAACATTTATTTAACTAATAATTATACTAACAATATTCTACAATTGTGCACACTTTGTAAATACATTTTATTAAAGAACAATTTCAAAAAATGAAATATTAAAGAATTATCTTTATAAATAGGAAAAACTAAAATGTTAAGTGACAAAATTGTTTGAAAAAATCCAATTTTTAGCAATAACAATAACAACAACTTTGAGCAATTTACGTGAAAATCAACCAATTGTCAGACGACGTCATCCGAGATTAATGTAGATGTTATTTTACAATTGATCAAGTCATGATGATGCCAAGTTTACAGAAAGAAAATGAATCGCTACATTTAAAGACTTGTTTGATGTTTACTTCGAATAATAAATCATGAAATAACATCAATTTATTTACGGGCGTATTGCGAATTTCTTTTACGTTTATAAATTACTGTTCGACTACAAGAATAATTTGCAAATATTTCATTTTATTACAATTTATAAAAATAGTTTATTGTTTCAAAAAAGTGTGTCTCTTATCATTTGGTCCTAGGACTTGCTTTCAACTATGAATTTAATTTAATTTACAATTATATAACACTTCGATTCAAACGGAAATTGTATAACGCAAATTTTGTCGTAAAATTTTCTAATTTTCTTCTTTTTAGCAGCTGTTTCGTGACAATTTAATTGTCGCTTTTTTAATTATGCAATTATCAATCAACTTCAATAAACATTCATTCATGTTTAAAAAGACTTCATTTCATTGTCTGAAACTAAATTATTACCATCGCAATTTAATAAACCTTTTATAGGAAAAAACGGAATTCATTGAAAAAGTGTTTTAATGAAATACAAATGTTTAAAAAACATTAAGAAATTTATGCGTTTAGAAACTCGGTTTTCCAGTAAAATTATACACTTTGAATAACTTTGGCAGATGAACTTGTTTAATTGAAAAATATGTTATTTACATATGAATTAAGGAATTAAAAAAAAATTCTTGTAGGTTCATTTTAATGAATTTTTTTTATGAATTGATTTTAAAAACGGCAATTAAATAGGTTTTCACCATTTTTTTTAATTCGATTTTCATATAAGTAATCTACAATTATAAGTCAAACGAGTGTTCATTTACATTCGTCATAGTTGTGACAAAAAGTGGACATTTTTTGTCAAAGTCACGCATTTTCACTGTTACTTTCGATCGAGGGATTCTACTTTCATTTATTGATTCGAAATCCATAATCTACGACAAATCAAAGTCCGCGTCAAAGTGAATGTTCATTTTCATCGACAGACATCTCTCGTGTGCGTGCATTTTCTAGGTCGCTCTTTTTTCAGTTGATCTATTTGAATGATCAGACCAGTTTAATCGCAAAACACTTTTTTCCTCTTTCTTTTAACTCCGATACACTTTTACTGCAAAAATGACCAAGTTAGATGTAATACAATGCATCCAATTAAAATATATATATTTTCTCTTCTCTTTTTTTAATTTTCGGTCTTTAAATAAATTATTACAAAATACTTTTGTTCATTTATATTTATTTATTTAATAACGGTTTTTATGTTCAATAAAAAAACTAATTTTGCTCTTTTCATGAATTAAATAAATATTAATTTACAAAATAATAAATTTTATAAGTTAAAAATATTCATTTTTATACAAGAAAAAAGTTGTAACTTTTGAAAAAATAAAATAAGATTTAAATTTTTAAGAATTCCAATTTTGCACTTTTTCATTAGTAAACAATTTACACTAATAACGGTGCACAAATAATAAAAAATTTTAGTAAAAAAAGTTAATAATTATAAAGAATAATGCAAATAAACAATACAAAATCTTACAATACGTAACTTTACTTTTTATTATTTGAACAAGTTTTTTTTCACTTTTTTAAATTAATTAATTTTTTTTAATTTAGAGTTTATGTTTTTTTAAGAACATGCAACATTTTGCAATGTCAACTTTTTCTTACTGATTTCGTACAAATGGGTTTCTTTAATGTTTGAACAAATCTTAGACTTTTACATTTTTACTTAATTTCTGTCTCCTACGATTGTACGTTTGCTTCTCTTTTTTGCTTATTTTATATGTGTGTGTGTGTGTGTACATTTGAGCGTATTGTTCCGATGTAATTACAGGTAGTTGTAGGATGTTACGGGCTCTATGGCATATGGAACGCTCGCTTTACACCTTCCGCCGCACAATGGCGCAAGGAGAGAGAAATTGTGTTGCAAAAAAGTGTGCCTAAAGATTTGTAACACTTATCCAGTCGGTCTTTTTATCGGTTATGTATTATGTATAACGTATTACATAAATTGACGTATCTGTCATCTGTTACGATTGTATGCTAATTTATTTGGACGGAACACACCACTTTGTATCCTAATTTGCCCACAATTTTACATCCAACCATATACTTTTGCATGCATTATTTTGCATGATTAATTGAACTTGAATTTACATTTGAATAAATTAAATTAATTTACAGGAACAAAGTAATGATTAATATTAACTCTTTATATGTCCAGGTTAACACAAATTACATATATTTCCCTAAATATACATTTTTTTCATTTTGAAGTTATTTTGGAATTTTTCTTTACTGTTTTGTATGGACAAATTTAAATAAGAAACAATTGAATTTTTTTTATTTTTTATAATAATTATTATTTACACTGAAATTTTTTATATTGTAATCTAAAAGTTATCGCCATGGAAGCGAATTTAAATTTACACCAAATATACGTTATCCAATTTTCTAATTACAATTTTCCAAACCACACGCAATAAAATATATCCTACTGAATGCAGAGAAACTCCATTTATGTAATTCATCCTCAAAACTTAACAAAGAATATAGCTTGTAATTAAAAAAATTTGCATCTCTGCTGAGAACAATTTTATTCGAATATTTGCTATTAGAAAAATTAAAAGTTTTACTATTAAAAAAATTACGAGATAATCAAAATTCTTTTGTAGATAAATGTTTATCATTAAAAATATTCAAATTATTGTTTTGTTTGAAATATTTATTTATAAAATAGTGTTGAAGTCAATAAAAATAATTTTGTGACAAAAAATTTAAAAAATTGAATAATTTTCAAATTTAAAAGTATATTTTTTTATTTTTAATCTTTTTACAATTAATTAATCTTTATTACTACAATTAATATTCGATTAACTAATCGAGGGGAAAAAAATATTTTTTATTTTTTTTTTATTTTGATATATATATATATATATATATAATTTTGATTTAGGTAAACGAAATGGTAAACGAAAATGGGAACCTTCAGAACAAAATGAGTCTAGTTGTGTCTACATTCGACATGCTTTCACTTTGTATCAATATCATTTGATTGATGGAACGAAACGACGGTTCTTAAAATCGAAAGAATGGCATTAGTAATTGAAATTAAAGCTAGAATGATTTTTAGATATGAACAGATCTCAAATTTCAAAGTTTTGCAACAAAAGAATGTAATTTTTTGGTACAATGAAGTTATATTAATGTAATGAGGAAAATGGGTTGCAAAGTAGGCGAAAATTGAATGGCTTTTGTACGATTGAGTTCGACTCGTTTTACCGTTTCTGGATTATATAAATACAACCTTTTTTTATCATACAAAATATGCAACATTTTTTTATTTTATTTTTTTTTTATTTTATTTATTATTTATTAATTATTTATAATTAATTATAATTAATTAGATTTATGACTATGAAATAAATTGTATATTTTTTATGTATTACAATTTTTTGTAATAATAACTAAAACTCATTGCTAGAAAACAAATTTATTTCAGTCAAAAAGAAATATTTTATTTGTTATAATAATATTTGAATGTTACATTTAATTTTTGCAAGCAATTTAAATGATTGAAAAATTAACAAAGTATGAAATATTATTTTAAGTTAGTTCACTTTTGGTTTACACATACTATGGGAATGTAAATGACATGTACAGTAATATTCGCATACACTTTTGAAAGTAAGCCAGTATAACTCACATTTACATTGATAACACTTTTTCACCAATATTTCTATAATTTAATGAAAATGTGTTCCAAAGAACTGTGTTTGCGTTTAATATCCATATCTTCATTGCAAAACGATGGTGTATTTATTTACATTTATTACTCCTCGTTGATGCAAAAAAATTCATTGACTTATGTTGTTTTGATTATATTAGGTTCAATGCACATTTTTTCTCAAATATTTATTAAGAGTATTCTACACTGACAATCATAGATCTTGAATTTTTACTCTTTTTAATAGCATTCTGAATCCATCGGCAAAAAATGTTCAATTTTGCTGTGAAAAACAGTAAAAATGAAAGTTATTTTAGTAAATATTTACGTTTATTTCTTCAAAAATTATTGTTTTTAACAGTAAAATTTTATGAGTTTTTGCCGATGGATTCAGAATGCTATTAAAAACAGTAATAATTCAATTGAAAATTGTACATTTTCAGGTTTTATGATTGTCAGTGTACTATTGTGCAAATCAACAAAATAATTAGTTAATCCAAAACATAAAAACCTCACTTTGTTTTAGTTTAAGGGTAACTTTAATTTTAAGCACAAAATTGTATATAAAAAATGAAGAAAGTTATTTGAAAAATAGTAGAAAATGATAAAATAAATAAGAAATTATAAACAAAATTTCATACTGACTTTGTTTATATTTGAAAGAAAAAGAATTAATTCACAGAATATATAAAACTTATCAAATTTTGGTGATATGAACTATAATTATTCCTATCTTATGTTGTATTTGTTAATATTTTATGGATAATATAATATTAATGAAACATAAATTGAATATCCGCCATAAATGTTCGAATATTATTTTTAACTCAAAAATATTTTCAGTATAAACGTTTATTCGTATACAAAACAACGTTTAAAAATTTCTAAAATTCGCAAATTCGGACGCTAAACTTAGCTCGAATGCATATGTCAGATTTAAGTTTACAAACAGCTTAACTTTTTCTTCATGCCGCGAGAGGCGCTATTGTTTGCGCGATCAACAGCGGAAGTGAGACTAAGAACTGCTAAGAACTAAGTTCTCTCAGTTCAGCTTATAACGTTGTGTGGTGAAGATATTATTATTGTCTCAAATAAAACTTATATGAAGAAGCTATATAAATTGTATTGTGCGCTCAAATACTTAATACTAATAGCATAAGTGCTGAAAACAAGACAAAGTAAAGGCAGCTAAACATCTTGTATTACTGTACTTCCTGATATAGCTGTCGATTTAAAGTAGAACAGTTTAGTCTGCAAAGGCAGACATAATTTTCTCTCTCAAAGCGTGCGTATCACTTTTACCACGTTGGTCTCATTTACATGTCCGTGTGTCAGCGAAACACTAAACTAACAACGCAACTAAACGTGCGAAATATCGTAGCCTGCGGAGACCCCACATATTTATATAGCCGCCCATATTTCATGTGAAACATTTCACAATCACTTTTCTCGTATTAAATGTTGTCTACAATTTGTTATACGATATCGTCAAACGTGTTATATATGTCTGTAAATGCTGCGAAGTGCAGACAATTTTAATTGGAAGATATTGAAATTGCGGACGTTCTCATATGCTAATGTACGGCATACGAAAATGTACATGCAGATTAGATAAGTTGACGTATATTCACATATATCTTGATAAAATGGGTTTTAATCATATCCTTTAATATCCTGAATTCTTCAAAAAAGTTTACCCTGGTAACATGGTTTGCATACATTTAGTGCAATTTGTCTAAAAAAAGGATTTGCATCAAGTTTATAAGCAATGCTGCATCCTAATTTTAAATCAAAATCCTATGACGAATTCAGTTCAAAGCAAATTTGTTATTTAAAAATCAAGTTTGAGAACTTATGATCAAAAAATAATATAATTTGAAGTTACATTAACATGTGCATTAACATTATTTTTTTGCATAAATGTTTTAGACCAAGTTTGCATAATTTCCATACCAAAAAGGCATACATAACCTATTGCACATTCTGTGCAAGCCGCAGGCAAATTAATAAAAAGAACAGAAGATTACGAACTTTCATATGTTTCAAATGGATATTTTATCTTTTTCCTAGCAACTCTGGCAAACCGCATAAATTTGTTATCAGGGTATGAATAGAACTGGAAAAGTAGTATTATTAATGAGTAGAATTTTATAAAAAAAATATATATATATTGCAGAATTTAAAGCGGTTTACTTCTAGCAAAGCCATGCAAAATACATTCATAATCGTAATATATATGTGAAATTAAAAGAATCAGTTTTACTCTCATAGAAGAAAAAAATAAGTATTTTAATCCCAAGAAACAAAGTTTTATTTTCGTGAGGCAACAAAGACGTGTTTAACATTCATAAATGACAATAAGTTAAATGTTTACATACTGTAACTATACAAATGCAAATCAGTCTATATTATAAGAAATATGAAACATTTGCACAGAATAATACATTTTCATTTATTCTGCAATACCATAAGAGACTTTCAATTTTCTTGTAAATGTTTGAAATTTAATCGCCAATATTTTTTTACCTACAAAGCTTAACATATCTTCATTTGAATTTCTGTTTAATTTTATACACATTTTTATAAAAGAGATATAACCATGTTCATTTGCATATATCCCGTTTTTCTATGTCGCACTATAATTAACTTCAGCTTTCTCCCTCCTTTTTGCTTCTCCAACTGCTGTACGCATAGAATGATCAATTAATTAATCAATCATAACACAAAGATAAAGATAAAGA
>JABFPJ010002758.1:0-18358 GCA_022817425.1 Gryon sp. ZL-2020
TATGGGGGGGGGGGGTTGTTCCGGGACCGCCCGAGTAGTTTAGACATACTACGGATGAATTTTGCGAATGTAAGTTTTTCAGTATAACCGACCTCCAGACCCCTATCCCATGCATATGGCCATTTGCGTCTCGAAATTGCTCAAAAATTTTTTGTCACCAAATAAGTTTATTAAGTTTTGTCACCAAACCAAGTTATGATGAGTTGGGAGGGGGGGGGGTGTTTTATGAGCGGACTCATAATTCATAACTCGCGCGCGTGCGCGGTTTATTATATACTTTTAGTTTTGTGGAATTGATTCTTGAGTTCTTAATCATTCAATTAATGTTATATTCATGCAAAAAGATGAATTCATAATCTATAGTAGTAACGTTCCGATTTTCCGCCTTAGTATTATTTTGCGTTATCAAAATTTACTTTTGATAACAATTTTGTGTGCATTACATGTAGATTAAGAGGAAATCTGAGTCAACTTTTTTCTTATCGTCGAAAACATCAAAATTAAATAAATAGCCAAAACTAGGAATTTCGACACAGCGTGTGGCTGTCGCGCAAACGCTGGATCGTCTTCCTTAAGTTGTCTAGACGTGTGTAGTGAAGAGTCACAGGATGAGGGAACAAGTCTGAAACAAAAAGAAAACTATTAGTTACATACTTGCTCACGCACATTCTAGTAAACCGGAAAAGAGAAATGCGTGCAAGAGGGAAGTTTTCGTGATGATATGCTATTTATGGGAGCACTCATGACTCTCTACTACATATAACGCATGGCAACAACATATGCGGTTGAACTAATGTATATATTCATAAATATGTATCTTTTTGAAAGTTGAAATATATTTATGTTATGTACAATATTATATCTTTTCTGATAACATTTAACATTATTGTATATAATCTATTTTGATTATATAATAAAACAACGTTTCTGTCTAAAAAAAACTTTATTGCAATATGGTTAGAAAAGTGCATATTGTGAAATGTGGTTGATCATTTGCAATAGCTAAAAGACATTATCGAAAGAAACAGAAAGAGCAAACGAAATAGTAATCTTGTTGAGTCCAACACGACAATATAGACTCAATAGAAGTTGCACTCTCTTTATAAATGTTTCTAGCTTTATATTTGAAAACATAACGCAGTTCTTTACAATAAGAAATTTTTACGTTGACATAGAATATAAAAAGAAATTGATAAAAAGTCCATATTAATTAATATAATTATTTCAATTGTTTAAATAACAAATTGTATTAATCTGTATTCAAATTAAGTGATGTTCAAAAAAAAGCGCAAAAATGTTTAATTTGAAAAATATTTAGAGAAATCATCATCATTTTCTGCATTAAATTATGAAAATTATATATCTTGGTCACATTTTATTCTCATTAGAATAGATGCAGGAGAAATATCATGTCCCTAAGGTATTGTGTATAAAACAGTGCAATAATGACTTCACAGAAGTATACAGAAAAATGTCGCTTCATAGCCATTCCATATAGAGCGAATACAGTAGAAAACGTAAACCACTTTCTTTTACTGCGCGTTACATTTGAGTAGATTCACCACTTTTTTCTGTTAATGTATGCGCAACTTTTCAGTGTCAAAGTACCAAGAGCTCTCATAGTTTTACAGTCTCATCACTGGCATTTTAGCTTTTGCATGATTTGCGTATTTGTGCATGAAACACTCAACTTGTTCCATTAGCTCCTAGCATAGAGAGCAGATAATTAATTTAAATTATTTCAAAACAATATCAAGAAACGAGACAGCATTTTTCAAATTTAAAATGATATCAAGAAATTACTTATTCTATAAATTGAAGAAATTAAAACTAAAAATGTCCATATAAGTTGCAATTTGCATTATTATTTCACTGTTTTACTTATAAGTGTTTTTATTTAAAGGATTAATTTTTGATTTGTTACATTTTGTATCTTTTATATTCTCACACGAACGAAAATATATTTCAAAAATGTATAATTTAAAAATAACAAAAAAAATGTGTTAAAAATATATAATATAGTATATAAAATATATATGTAATGTATATATTTTTAATATATAGTGAAAATGTAAAATATAATTATTTAAAATATATTTGTATAAAAAATTTCTATTTTTTATATATAAAAAGCATCAAAAAACTTTAAATATCTTACGTATATATTTTTCGTTCGTGAAGGTTCAATTATTAAAAGTTTTCAAAAGATAATGAAACTTTGACTGATATAAAACTTAGATTTTAGGCTTAATTCGCAGTCTATTAATTTGAGTCATATGGGATGAAAAATAATTGGACATCTTTATATTTAGACAAGCTCGTCTTCATGTGCCATGAAATGTGAAAGTTCAATAGTGTTGGCATCGAAGCAAAATAAGTGACCGATTTGACGGCACTTCTTCAGTCCATAATTGCAATTTTAGGGTCATAACTAAAGAAGTAATTTTCAATTCATTCTCTATCAAAGGGTGAATCATAGCATTCAACCCTCGTTTTATATAAGGATGCATATAGAGCAAAGGGAATCGAGAAGTACTGGCGTCCCGCGGAGCAATAATGATTTAACTACACGTACCTTGTCATTGGAGCGTGAGGTGTATTTTTGAATATGAATATGCGGTTTCTAGTTGACAGTGACATCAACATATACTAAAAAACATATACTTTTTTATTCGTCATTTTCTCAAATTATCATCAATTCAAATTAATAAATATTATAATTATTTTTTAAACAACGCTACAAACACATGTGTCTCTTTTTGAGACATTTTCTATGGTTAAGACACCAAAACTGTCTCATTTATTCAATTTTAAGACGTTTTTCGCGTCTCAATCATCAAAAATGAGACACTTGCTTTTATAGTGTATTTGTCGTCAGTGTATTTTTACTATTTTAGAACAACACAAATTATTTCTCATAAAACACCATTTTTAGTAAATCGGTAACTTATTGGAGTCTCAAATAGAAAGAAGACTTGAGACTTCTTGATTGACATTATATACATAAAATATAATGTTTAAAAAAAAGTACATTTGTCATGACTAAGCTATCTCATTAGTCACACATTAGACAGAACTCGACTCAACTGCATCGGCTTTACTATATTCCTCCTAATCGCTACGGACCTCAGCTGCCAGATAAGCGTAGTTTTAAAAATGAAATGTGATTCCATTGTGACATTATCCCGACATCAAAAAGTGACATCGTGTGTTTTATTTGTATATTACGGAATTTCTTGCATTAAAAATTCTACATTTCATTAGTTTTTTTAACTAATAAAAATTGTATAATCATATTAGCTTTATCAATAGTAACAAAATATACGATTATGGTAATATGACGGTAATAAAATAACTGATTTCCCTTCTGTGTTCAACTATAGTTAAATTATTCCATAAATGAAACAAAAAATACATAATGCTATTCACCAGAAATTATGATGTCGATTAACATGTCTATTTCAAACGGAATAAGCTGTATTGATAACATTATCCAAAACGTGTGATAATTCACGTATTTTTCATGGCGAATCTCACGAGTAGACATTCGAAATGCATAACGGGTTGCGCATAATAATCAATGGTAGAATCGGTATTCGAAGCGTTTAAATGATATGGCATTCAATGAACGCACGAAATTAATGGGAATTAGTCAAACCTCATGTTGTATCTCTTTAGCTTCCATTTTCATCACAATACCTATTTGTATTGTCGCTCGCAAATTCATCTGAAAGATTTATTTCTGTTATTATGGTGTGCATGATGCCGATGACGCACAATTGTTATAAAAAAATCATGCATTTTTAATGCAAAAATATACATTCAATTAAATTATTGTAATAATTTACAAGAACAATGCTCTTATTTTTAGATATTCAAGTTGAATAATAATTAATGAAATATTTTTTATTTAAATTAAGTGAAAATTGAAATTACACATTGTAATTTCAATTTATTATATTTTCAAACTGTAATGATAATACAATTTAATTTTGATAATTAAATTTTATTGTAATTTATAATATTGGTTAACTTAAATAAATAATTGAAAATTACAACGAACATTTGCTTCCATTATCATGTTTACTTAACTGTTTTTATTGATATTATTGAATTTCTTTAATTAATTAATTCGTTCGTATTAAATAATATGATCGAATTATTATATTGCAACCTTTCATACTGAGAAAAATTATCTGTCGTTTGTACATTATTTGGGGTTCTAAATTATAATATCGCTTAAACGAAAATATCTATTTCATTTGAATTTAAGATCAATCACTAAAAATGCCGGCAATAACGTTAATTTACAATATTATTGTATAATTCAAAAAGAGAAGAAATTTTTCGGTTAAAATTTTAAAGGAAAATTGTTAAAAATTAAAATCATATTAATCTCAATTAATCCATTGAGATTAAATTTTTTCGTATTTTTTCTCTATTATTGATTATAAAAATCAAAAAATAAATGTTCTTATTTATATGTGAAATTATATGATTTTATGAGTCTATAAATTATGTATGATATAATTATATGTTAAGTAAAGTTGCTATGACTCAACTTCGAAACTGTGGTTCCAATTTATAGCAAATTTTATTTTCAGCACAAGGCTTTTTTGAATAAAACTCACACGCGAATACTTTAATTGCTTTGTTTATTGAAAAAGATGCACGAGGGCACTAAAATAATTAATTACATAAGAAAATATGGCGGCGATTCCGCGCTCTAGAGTAGCGGTAATGTTTCGCTAGCGTACACGAGCAAGAAGAACGAGCTCCACGAAAAAGACCTCGACAATGGTGTAATGCGCATACTATTCACGCAGAAAACGTACGAACGTTCGCCTACTCTCGGGCACGGAATCAAGGTATTCAGCTTTTTGCTACAGTTTTTTAAGTAACAAAAAATATAAACATAACGTTTTACTTAAAGTTTTAAAAGAATAATATTGAACATATTATTGAACATTCCGCCCGCCTCGTTACGCTGTGGTGAGCGAAACTACAATCTATGACACGGTGCTCACAAGTCATCACAATCACTCAACTGGCAATTTAGCCAATTGAGTGATTTGACGTTCGTATTAGTCGCGGTCTTCACAAGGACTCGAGGTACATATCCGTCATGACTTGGCTAAACTTCGATCACGCGGCCAAATAACCACTTCGCAGGTGGCGCATTTACATCTCGTAGCAAGACGCTGTCTCCAATACGCAGATTGGGTTTCACTTATCACCATTTATGGCGTTGTCGTAGTGAGTTGAGATAGTTCGTAGACCAAAGCTTCCAAAACCTTTCATACGTTGTTTGAAGAGTCTGCCATCGAGTCAACAATTTCCTATTGAGATCGAGGATCGAAGTAGTTGACCGTGCTGTCAGTAAAGTGCCCGTCAGGAAGTGTCCCAGCATAATGACTTCAAGACCGTCTGCATCGTCATACATGGCAGTCAACGGTCGTGAATTCAACACGGCTTCTATTTTGCAAAGAAGAGTCTGCAACTCTTCGTACGTGGATGTAAACTGGCCTAAAATGTGACGTAAGTGATACTTCGTTGACTTGACACCGGCATCCCAGGGACCACCAAAGTGTGGAGCCCCTGGGGGAATCATATAGTGAGACAGCCGACTCTTAAGATCCGGATATCTCGTGACGCGTTGAAAAGTTATAGCAAATTTTCTCTCAGCCCTTTCAAAATTGGTCCCGTTGTCTGAGTAGACTTTATACGGCAGACCTCGTCGTCCGAAAAATCGGTCAAGAGCAGTAATAAACGTAGCAGTAGAGTAGTCAGTGACTAACTCTAAGTGAATGTAATTGACAGTCATACATACAAAAATAGCGCTATAACATGTTTGGCTCCTGTGGACACGACCACCAGCCAAACGCACCTGCAAGGGGTCAGCGTAGTCCAATCCAACATGTTGGAAGGGTCGTGTTTGCGTTATTCTGACCCTTGGAAGATCACCCATCTTTTCAGCTCAACACCAGATTTGACAATTCTCAAGTTAATGTACTTCGGCTACCAGTATAAGGGAGTGGACATTGCTTCAATCACCAAGCAGCTGGTTGAGAGGTTTAAGGATTATGCTTCAGATATTTCGGATAAAGATGGTGATGCTACTAGTTCTCCAAGCAGAAGAACTGCTTCAGTGCTTACCCAACAATCCTTAGCATCAATTCAACGCCCATCAGTTTCCAGAAGACTAGAAATAGCGGAGATTGCTCTACCTCCTGTAGACTTTGAGCTAAACATTCCTTTGTATCAAGATTGTAAGTTGATTGGTGCCGCTCAAGTGAATAGAGCTGTTATAAGGCATTTCTTCTGTTTCATCAAAGGGATTGTTCTGTCTGTAAAATTTCTTTAAAACAACAACTGGAAGATCATGGGAGAGCAAAGTGGAGCTAGAAGTTGGAAATCATCCCGCGTAAAGCGATGTTGATTTCCTCAGGAGGGTTGGCTTTGGCAAAGTCATTGAGATTAAGGATGATCTTATACAGTTTGCAAAGAATTTAAACAACTATTTCAACTTGGGAAAAACCGGAAAAGAGCTTATCACTCCATCAGCTCAACACCAGATTTGACAATTCTCAAGGGAAAGTACTGTGGCTACCAGTATAAGGGAATGGACATTGCTTCAATCATCAAGCAACTGGTTGAGAGGTTTAAGGATTACGCTTCAGATATTTCGGTTAAAGGTGGTGATGCATAAATATATTTTCCCTTATTGCATGAAGTCTGTTCGTTACTGTAGAACAGAGGTGGGCACGACAGGGGCCCCTCACGCGTTTTTAGTCCCCTCTGTAAACTCTTGCTTTCCCTACCACCCACTCTCCGCGGATGATGTCTTCTCCTTGAGCGTCGCTACTTTTAAACGCGACCAATCAAATAAGAGTACTATGTTCAGAGTTAGCTTTACTTTTTAAGAATGATGATGATGAAATAAATAAATAATGATTTTGAAAATGATATTTATTTCATAATAATGAAAAAGTAATTCTAATCATTATATTATCAATATTTTATTTATAATAAACTTGATGATTTAATGAATTAATATATTGCAAAACGAAATCTTTAGTATCAGTATTCGCTTTATTATGTATGTTAGAAAGAGATAGTGCTATTTTCATTCAATCGTAGTTCGAAATTTTAATCGATATTATTATTATCAGCGTTAATCTACCTTATCGATAACTCCAAAAGCTGTTTATTTATTGATTTATTCCTTTTTTGTAGAAAAATCTATTAAAAATTATTACATTGTAAGAAAATGAATAGTTAACATAAATAAATACATCCATTTTATCTTGAGATAGTCAAAATAATTAATTAATTTGATTTGAATTTAACTTAATTCTTGAATACATGATTCATTCATCACAACAATTTTTTTCTTTTAGATATTAAAAGTCAATGTTTTAATATAATGTTTTGTGATCACCACTGCAACTTCAGAGTGAGCTTTGCTTTTTAAGAATGGATTAGCTAATTATTCATTTTTTATAAATATCAATAATCATCTTCTTTAAATATCAATAATAAAAATATCAATATTAATAATATTAATAAATAATATTAATAAGTAACCAAATTGTACAAATTAGGCCCATAAGCTGTACTCTACTTAATTGTAGATCTTATGTCTAATCGAAAAAATTCACAGCAAGTATTCTACAGCCTGCTGTAGAATACTTGCTGCGCGTCGAAGTCTCTGTGGGCTGGATATGGCCGGAACGAGCGAGTAGGAGACGCCGTGTCGAATCCAATACAGGCTGAGGCGGTGGCTGCCGAGAGGGACGTCTGTGATTGGAAGTCGTGCGGGGTGAACTAGCCGTTCGCTTCCCACTGTCTTCCTTCAGCCGATCTCCAACGGATGAAACGGAGATAGTTGCAGCTATCCATGCGGCTGACGGAGAGGCCAATAGCTGCTTCGTGAGTGAGAACACTGACTGCTGCTCTCTACGATGTCACGCTGCACAGTTGTAGGAGAGTGACTGAGGCAGCATGAGTGTAAGTGGCGAGTTGGAGAATCGCCTGATCTCTCTGTGTGTCGAACGAGCAGACGTTGAGCTTATCTCTCTCTCCCTCTTGTGAGTGTGAGCGGCAAAGATAGACAACCGCCTGAACGATGGGAACGCAATGGAACTTTCCAGCGTGGCAATAAAGGGCTCAAATGGCCGACTTTTCTTTTAACAATTTTTTAACAAACTCATTTCACACCAAAATGTCACGTGCACATTTAATTGTCATTAATGTCATTATTTATGCTGCTACAGTCAACAGTTTGACTTTCTTCGCGATGTGTATGCGCATAAAAAGCTGACGACTTGTTCTCGCCGTCTTTCTTGTATAAGATAGAAAAGGATAGCGTTTATTCTAACTTTTACGCGCCTTGCAAATTGCACTACACTATGCATTAAGATGCATTACGAAGATCGCGTCTATTGCGGTGCACTAGAACACCGGCAGGAGGTGCTGGTGTTCTAGTGCACCAGCACTTCTAGTGCGTGCTAGTCGCACGCACATTACTTCGCGAGCGAAACTGTTTCACCTGTAAATATCACGAATTTATACATGAATTTTACTTTAACTTGCCGATAAATTGTCTATTTCGCAGGCCAAATAAATTAATTGTTCTTTCTCGGGGCCTGTATCCGGCTCGAAGAATCATTTTAAGGTTAAGTAAAGTTGCGGTGACTCAACTTCGAAACTGTGGTTCCAATTTATAGCAAATTTTATTTTCAGCACAAGGCTTTCTTGAATAAAACTAACACGCGAATACTTTAATTTTCTTGTATATTGAAAAAGGTGCACGAGGGCACTAAATTAATTAATTACATAAGAAAATATGGCGGCGATTCTGCGCTCGAGAGTAGCGCTAATGTTTTGCCGGCGTACACGTGCAAGAAGAACGAGCTCCACGAAAAAGACCTCGACAATGGTGTAATGCGCATACTATTCACGCAGAAAACGTACGAACGTTTGCCTACTCTCGGGCGCGGAGTCAAGGTATTCAGCTTTTTGCTACAGTTTTTTAGCAACAAAAAATATAAACATAACTTTTTACTTAAAATTGTAAAAGAATAACATAGTATTTAACATCTTTTTTAACAACTAAATAAACTATAGAACATATTATTGAACATTTATTAATATAAAATGTTATAATGCGAATCATTTTTGAGAAGCTAAATATAAAAGAGGGATCGTTAAACAACAGCAAAAGCAAAGGATCCCATAATATATATGGATGTCAGGGATTCCCAAATCCCCTCACTTTCGTTTGGAGGGCAAAACTACTGGGGATTTAATTTTCCTACTAACTCCAGAAAGTTAGAAATACAATGTTACGTGGAAGCAATACCAGATAAAAGTTGCCACAGGGTAACTAAATTCTTCAAATTTACATTTATAAAATGCTGCTCTCAATGCTTTTAATAAAATTGTTATAATAAAAATATATTACACTCAGATTAATGTATACAATATGAAAACTGACAACACTCTTCATTTTAAAGCTTAAACAAAAATTATTTTAATGTTATAATTTGTTCAATAAACAATGTTAATTTATATTTTCAGTTAATATTTTAACATTTGATAAATATTTAAACCACAATATTTACATGTGTTTGGAGTTATGGATTTTTAAATAAATATCGAAATAAATGATACTACTATATTTAAATAAACATTCATAAGTTTTTGTTTGAAATGTTCTTATGGGATTCCAAAAAGGTTTAACTTCTGTTAAAGAATAAACGGTCTTTAGTTTCGGAAGAGATTTACGATACATGTTATATCAGAAACAAAATCGTTTCGTGCACGTAAGAAAACGGGAGAAAAAACGAATAACTTGGTACTTGCTATTTCCTAAGTTTTCTGATATACGAAAAGAATTTTTACGATAAAGCAGAAGATCTTGAGTCGAATGCATTGTAAGTTGTATTTCGGTGATCAGCATGAGACGAGCTTCGTAGTTCAGTCGTCACATCGGGTAAAAGAGAAAACTTGGCGCGTTTGATGAATTGCAAAACATGTAGAAGATTCTGTAGGAATTGAAATCACATTTAGACAAACACGTGGCAAAGTCGTCCATAAACGCGATTCATAAATGTCTATCCATAATTTATTTTCTTTCTCCCCTAAACTTCACTTTTTATTCTACATTTAAATATGAAATTTATTATTATTTATATTATAAAATAATTTTTTCCAAAATGTTGAAATGTACATTTTCGAAACTTGGTACATTAAATTTTTGGCAAAAATAAATCTAGATTTTAAAGGCAGATAGAAACTTGATTTCGAAGGCACGAAATTATTGATGAACTTGTTTAACATTCCGTTTCGACATATCTGAAATGAATGAATAAAGTGCAAAACATTTATGGCGGAGAGTTGCAGTTGAGAATGCGGCTAGGTAGGCGTGTGTTGTTAAGATTTCCATTCGGCAATTGTTACAGTTTGGGAAGAAGGGGCACAGAAAAGAGATAACTCGAAGGCAACGTAGCTTCGCTGAGATAAATAACGGTAGTAAACCTTTGACACGCGAGCAGTAACACGTTTAACCTGTACCCCACAGTAAGCTGTCTTGATTCGACTTGGACCAATGGTCGTCGTGACCACTACTGTTAAAAGAACACCTACACAGGTCAGCCTCAAGTCTACCATGTTATCACAGATTTATCGAGAATGCTCCCTCTGGTAATACCCTTATAAATTCGTAGCAAGCTAAAAAGCTATTCCAGCCAAATTCTGACCCTGAATATTCAAAATTGACCCTCTCTTCTTGATAAGAAAACAAGTTCATACTATATAAAGACTTATGAAAGTCTTTATGAAAACTGTAATAAAAGAGCGACGTTCTTCACTTTTAATAATAAATTTTACTGCAAATATATTAAACAATGGAGAAATATTTGGTTTAATTTGTCTTTGTTGTTTTATGTTTTGAATTCCTTTCGTTTGCGAGCCGCACGACATCGGTGCATCTGTTCGTCGTGCCAGGTAATTTGCAGCGTGCATTCTCATGGATCTCTCAACTCAACATTTAGCAGTAACCATTTAAGATAAGATCAGGTGTCTCGCTATGTGGTTTCATAGATGATCTACATTGTGAATTGTTTGCCAACACCTTTATATTATTGCATTTGATCAGCTTCATTTACTTCAACGTTTCTTGTGTGTTACTTTGACAAATAAATATAGTCAGCATTTAAATAATTCATGCTTTCATTAATCAAATGAATGATCGTCTTGCAAATTTATGATTTCATATCGAAACATCCGTATCGTCGACAGATTGTAATACATTCATTATTTACAATGTTTGTAGGATAAATTAAAATGAAAATAGTAAAAAAATAACTCTATTAATGTTTAATGTTGTGTGTATTTAGTCAAAATTAGTCGCGATAAAATGTATACTGATGTTCTAAAGGTCGCAGTGTGATAATGCAATAATGATTTTATTGTTCCACATGTAAAGCACAAATAAACGACAAGAATTAGCTGTGTACTGCGTGGCACTGGAGACATTTCTGGGAGGCCGCGCGAAGCTCAACGAACCATAACAATGTCCGCAGGCCACGTCGTTACATCTATTTGGAGACTCCGGTAACTAGCGCGCTAACTGGCATTAGTCTGTGGTTTCAAATCCATTAATCCGTTCATTAATCACTTGAATAGTACTTTAGTCTAAAGTCACTGCGTGCGGTTCGTCGCGCGTAAGGTAGAGAAATGATAGTTCCGGCTGAAGGCCAAAATGACTATCCCGTAGCCACAACGATTTTTGATCGTACATACAAATTTTACCGACGACTAATCAGCATTAACGTAAAAGATAATGGTTTCAAAAAAAGTCGGATAATGAAAATTAGAACAATATTTAATGATATGAATGTATAGTTTTTATGGATAAAAATGAAATAAAATGTGGAAATAATTTGAAAATATTTTTACAATTTAAGTAAAAATAATTTTTATTTCGGTTACTATATTTTAATAGTGCAAATTTAAGGGACGCAAAAAAACTTGGAAAAAATGTTAACTACAATAAAATTAACATAATGTAAAAAGTTTTCAAATTAGTCTCTCGATGAATATCCGTTTAAGCTATATAGGGTCACGGTTCTCAAAAGACATTTTATTCACACTAAAACGATCACGTCAGTCTCGTATGTAATGTGTAGTCGACAGAAGCATTTCGTTTGGACCGTATCCAATGTGTAACACACGTTCTTTCGTTTTTCACTTTTTAGATATACTAAACTTGAATTGATCGAATATGTTTTTATAATATTAAGAACATGTATACTTTCTGTTAGATCAAATACATGAGAAAAAAAGTAACACCATATATATAATATGTGAATATGGACTTTTATCAGTTAATTATATATGTACAACTAAAAAAGAAAATACTAAAAAAATATTGATAGAAATTCTACAATCATCGTACGGTAAAAATGTGTTTATTTAAAAATCAATAAATGTACATACATTTGTTGAAACATATATCATATATTTTTATGTTTCATTTTGTTTGATATTAAAAGAACAAAATTAATTTCACTAATTGAGATCTAACGTAGTATGCTTTGAAGGATATGATATAACAAAATCAATAGTATATATAAGTATTCATGAAGCGTTTTGCAATATGTCACAAATGTGGCGGTGGATTAAGTCGACTGGGAAGCAATACTCACTCAGCTCCCTTGAAAGAGGAGTTCGCGGTAACTCTTTCCACAGATTCTTTAAATAAACGTATCTTGTGTGGCCAAACTTGCACACGTTTTGAATAAGCAAACATATCATAGTTGAAATGTCATTTAGTTAGATGTTTTCATTTTTTAGAGATGAGAAGAACTGTCAAAATGAAAAAAATGAAAAAATAACAAAACATATGGTAGAAGCACCGGTTTCCAATACTTTGGCCCGGTTTCTGACATAATATGTCAGATGGAAATAAAATTTTCATTGTTAAATATCGAAAACCGGTGTGATTACTGTAATAATTTTGCATAATGCTCTCATATATTGACTATTTAATTTATATAACAATTTTGTATAATAATTCAAATGAATTAACTTTGTTTTTCTTTTAATTTTTTTTCAAGTTTCATTTAATTTGAGGGAGATTTGTGTACGACTGTATAAATTAAACTTTTCCCTACAACATCTAATATAAGTTCATTTCATTTGTATATAAAATATAGCTACGATTAAGACGTGTCGTTAATTAGAAAAATTGTTATTATTTAACTCCATTAAAATTAAATGTGACGTGCATTATAATTACGGAAAACAACTCAAATAAAATCCATTGCAGAAAATGTAGTCGGGCGAAATTTAAGCCATTATCACGAAGTCCTATTACTTGATAACAGCCTCATAAGGAACGCCTTATAAGGTTTCCAAACACGTAAACAGGTCATTGCTTGCGGTCTTAAGAGCGTAATACGTACTTTTCCAAAACGGCGTTTATAATTGGGCGCCGACAATTGGGCGCGGACGACTGAACGCAAGTGATTCGATGCAAGAAAAATGCATAATCTTCGATAGTTTGCCCTTAATGTTAGAAGTCAATGAAATTAGTCAAATTTATTGTCTTATCGACATTCTAGTTTCATTGCTAATGTAATTTTAATGTGCAAATATATTTGAAATTGAAAACAAATTTTGAGTATACCCGTACGGAAAAAAATATATGTCAAAATATATAACTTTTTGCCGCTAAAATATATTTGAAAATATATTTCAAATATATGTTTTATATGTAAATATATTTTTGCATATATTCTACAAATATATTTTTACAAATATATTTCAGAAATATATTTGAAATATATATTAAATATATAACTTTTTGCCGAAAATATATGTGTACATATTCACATATATTTCTGCATATATTTTCAAATATATTTTTTTCCGTTAGGGTAAATTAAATTGTGATTATTTTATTTTGTTTATTAAATTACGGTAGAAAACTTTTTCAATACTTTTATCTTCCTGCAACTTAGTCTATTTATGTAAAGATAAAAAATAAGATTTAGCTACAAAATTCGATGCATTGAATTACTAAAGGAAAAACTGATACGTTGTGAATATAGAATCAGGAAAATTGGAAAGCTGTTAAACGATGCGTTTTGCATGCGTTGAATTGAATTTCGACTTTGCGAAATCTATAAAAACATGTTTATTAAATAAAGAAATAACTTTGGCATTAAAACTTTTGTGAAATAGTTATTATAACAATATATTATAATTATTTGTTTAATATTCCCTTAAATAAAAGAAAAGTACATATTTCTAGACATATTAAATGAAAAAAACTAAAAATCAGTTTAACAAATTAAAAATAATGAAAGTATGTAAATTTCCTTTTTCTATCATCCTACTTTATTTCTCAGAGACATTTTCTCTAAACATATATTACTTTTTCCTATGAAAAAAAAAGACACATTTTTCGTTCTACAAATTACATTACTACATAAAATTTTGTTGCATTTTTTATTTAAATCAATAAAACAACAAAATATAAATAACAAACAAAACAAATAGCATTAATTAATATTTATCGAATTGTAATTAGATATTTTTGTCCGAAATGTATTTCTTTTATTTCGTTTTATTCTCCATAATGAATAGAAGCTTAATCATGATGAGGCAGACAGTTTAATTTAAATAAACAAAAAGTTTGTTGAAACTAAGTTTTTCGGTACATCTTGCGCACGTATGATTATGCTTGAGGTGCAGTTCGATACTTGAGCATGCGGGTTGCGTTACGTTCTGGGTGAGTTATTCTTTCGGTTCGTTGTCTCACCATTGTGTCATGTAGACGTAGACGATGCTTCCACGCTGCTGTCTCTCGCGATGAATGCTAAGTGAACGAATCGTGCCACAGCATCGGGGTACATGGCGAATTTATTCGTGTCGAATAAGAATAAGAAAATGAAGGTAAAGACGCTTGGGATAACGGAAGAGAGATCAGAGAGACAGGAAAGAGGAAAGGTTTTAGTACGTTAATCTGCGTAGGTAATACGAGAAAAGGGAGTGGTTGATTATCGGTCGTATTTTCTAACCGGCAACAGCCGAGAACGCAATAAGATTGGATGAAAGAAAACCCATTCAATGTTATTTTTCCCTTTCGCTTTCTTCGTTAAATGTTTCTACGTATAAGGATTCCTCTTCCCCGGGGATCCGATAATTACTTTGTACAAAATTTCACTTGGCTTCATCTAAAAACAAAGGTTCTTAATTATAAGTTGTATGAAATAAGTAATGAATAAAAGTAATTGATTTATGTCTCGGATCCATCATTCATTTTCAATTATTAGACGGACAAATATGTTTGACTAACAAACATTTCACAAGACATTGAAATTCTTGATGTTAATGATTGGTAATGTTAAAATGTTGAATTAATGTTTTTGAAAAAGCAGAATAAATGATAGATTTAACGAACAGTAACGGAATAAGAATATAATGTTTTATGTTGTATTCTTGATTGCTGTTCGGAGATTAGAATTTAGATTAGATGCTTTCATTGACGCCATGACAAATGATAACAATATACCCTCTGGTCCACCCTTCGCGGAAACACTAACCGTAATTTTAGCAATTCCTACTTACTGTGCGATGTGTTGAGTTTCCGATTTCATTTATCCCGGAACTTAAACAAATCGAGTCATCTCCAATTCTTCTTCTCAACAGTAGATTTTATGCCAAACTTTTTGTCCTGATTAAATTGAAATAAATACGGATTTTAGGCTCTTAATGTGACACACGAAACGGGATAAAGAATAAAGAATTGGGCATTAGTGAAAATTGTGAAATGCCCTAAATGGGAAGTTTATATAAATAAATGGACGCAATGAATGTGAAATTGAAAGTAAATGTTGATCTCAGCTAATCGTTTTAAATTTTCAATTTCAACTTTCAATTATATAATATACTTTCATTTCATTTTTTTATTTACATTAAAATTTACGTTTCTTTAAATCTTCTAAAATCTTCTAATTAATACAAAGTTTGAAGAAACCCCAAGGATTACAAAACTCATTAAACAAATTTGAACTTTGAAAAAACTGTCTGATATATATTGGTAGGATAATGATTATTTCCAATTTTCACTGCGTAAACTTAAAACGAAATTCTCATTTTTGACTAAACTAAAATGTGTTCAATATAGAAGTCATGTTATCTGATTCCTATCAATAGCATTAACTGTTTTAGTCCTGACAAAGATTTGGAGATAATAACTGCTAGATATGACTTCAATGTGAAATCGAGTGGTGTTTTATTCTGTCGCACTGCGGAAAATATCACATTCGGTCTTTTATGAATTGTGTACATGATTGGCTTGATTGCAGGTGTATATTTGACATTTTTGTTAAATGTTGCGAGCTTCATTTGTAGTTTGAATATCAAAATTTTGATACGTACTATCAGGATAAAAAAGTTCGGATTCAATTCTTCAAATACACAATTTAAAAAAAATGTATATATATATATTGATTTTTTTGATGATTTCATTGATATTCAAATAAATTTGCAATTGTTCAATTTTCACTTTTTTTAATACAAATTTATAGACTGCAGTTTAAAATATTAAGTCTATGAAATAATATATATCCAATTAAATAACGTATATATTTAAAAAAATATGATAACAAACTGGAACAATAATTGCTTCAATATTTATTTATTTTATTAATTTATTTTATTTATTAATTGTATTCTTTAATTTTTGTTAAAAATAATTTGTCGATTTAAATAATGAAAGTAAAAGTATATCTTCTTGCAAATATTGTTTTAAATGATATTTAATAAATTTTTAACTTAACATGTTTCATGCAATTCATAATATTCATATATGAAATAGCTCATATGGGGAAAAATTGTACAGCTTTTTCAGTTATGAATATTAAGATGATGAAAACAGAGTTTCTTATTTAAAAACTTAGTTTACTTCAATTTTCCGCTAGGTCTAGAAAAGGTTCTTTCAAAGACAAGTAAAACGTTTAAAGCTTGAAAAAATAAACAAGCTTATGAATGCATATTGTCATATTAAAAAAGACTTTAATATACAAACTGGAATATAAATAATTCTATTAGTTTAAATCTTATTTTTGCAATTAATATTTTATTTTCAAATATTATTAAAATTATACATTTTCATGAATTAAAACTTTGTCCAAATAAATGTTTGAACAGCATTTGATTCTCTCAAAAATAATGAATAAAACGTTAAAAAAAACTTGTTGCTTATGCAAAATTGTATTAAACGTTCTCTTGAATATTTATGTTTGTTAAAAAAAATTTAATATTTTAAAACTATTTAAAAGATATAAAACAAACGCGTTTCACTTTCTTAGAGGAAAAGACCATGAAATTGTCATATTATCATAGTTTTCGTGGACGTAAAGAAACTTATCTCGAATGGATAAAAATAGAAGGTTATTATAAAGGAAGTTTCTGTAAACTTGCATGAAGAAGATTGATTGATCTTTATCTTAATAAAAGCTTTGTTACCACATCAAATTATGTATTAAATTTAATTTAAAATCACGAATACATTCTTTACAATAACTGCATTATATTTTAAATGAATTGTTTGCTTTGAAAATTATATTTCAAAACTTATTCTTCGCAAATGTTTGCTTTTTCACTGCGACACATTTTCAATTTCACGTAAAAGGAATTTCTAGATATGCACGAACAAAAATTTGTATTTACTATTAAAATACCCAAGTAAAAATTTATCGTGGCAAGCCAACAAAAATATGTTGGCCCTATATAGGCAAACCCTAAAAAGTAGTGAAGTCAAGGCAAACCAACTGATGCCCGACATATTACCTTACCATGATTTCCAATATTGGTAGGCCAATGTTGGACGACTGTAGGTAAGATATAGTGGCCCTATATATGACTGTAATGCCTCGCCTTTTAAATACCTATGTTGGTCCAAAGATGGTATTACATTGGCCCAACAAAGGCCAACCGCGAAAGAAATGTATTGGCCCATTAAAGTAATTCCAATGTTGGCATTACGAAGGTGTTAATGTATTATGCCTATAAAGGCATACCAATATTGGCATTATGTAGGCTTACATAAAAAGAAAATTTTTTTTATATAAAATACTTAATTTGTATAATAAAAATATTTTTTATTTCGTAATTTTAAGTTGTGTATCAATTACATTTCTTAAGATATTTTTGTTATATTTTCGATTAAAGTACAATTATAAATATAATTACAATATATGAATTTATTATTATTGTAATGTCAATTAATTAATATAAGGTTCGAAATGATTATATGTGAAAAATTACAAACAATATTTTA
>JABFPJ010002759.1:0-18358 GCA_022817425.1 Gryon sp. ZL-2020
ACCCTGATATCATAAGCAAATGATATAAATCAAAAGCGCCGAGTATTATAAATCAAAAGCGCAGAATATTTATTTTAATAAAAATACTAACTTATAAACTTAAACCATCGAGGCAGTATATTTATTGCGGCAAATATGTATCGAGACAGTACATTTTGCCAACAATTGTTTGCCAGTACTGTGCCAGACTTTAGCCATTCGTCACCACTGACTTAATACCAACATTTCTTTTTGGGTTGTCAGTTTTCATTTTAATTATAAGTATTAATTCATCATATTTCAATTTAATTAAAGTATAGTAAAACATTACTTTATTATTTAAATACATCAAAATCGGCGCTTTTGATTTATTTTTGTGGTGCATATGACGTATTTTTATCGACGCTTTTGATTTAAAGATTAGTTCAAATCTTTAAATTCTTGTATGCAGAAAATTATTCCAAATGAAATTGTCAACTTTACTCTTGTTTACTATTAAATTAATGTTTAATTATTTCAAAACTTTAAATTAATTTTCGCGGTTTGTGTAACAGTAAACTAAAATTAATCATCAATTGCTATAAAGCTATATTATATTCATCAAAGACTTTTGAGTTTGTGCGTTGGCATCAACACATATATGCACATAATGATATTGAACTTCATGAGATTATTTTGAATTTTACCAGAAACTGTATTAGAAAATTAATGACATTTTAATGAACTAACATTTCATTTTTGTTTAAGTATTTTATCGTACTTTTTACTTATCGCAATGGCATTTTAAATAGAAAAACTTTCAATACGCATATTCGATCTAAAATTTCACTGCGATGATACAATAAAGTAATCCTAAAAAACGATAGATTGAGAACATTATTGCATTATAAAAAAACGTATTTTTAACGAATGAAATAAATGAAAGTTCTTAGTATTACTCAAAAGTGGAACATATACAAAAGCTCCATTGGGTTTTAATATTTTAAATAAATAAATATATGTATAAATATAAAGTAAAAAATTATTGTACATGAATAAATAAATATAGCGAAAAAAAGAAGAAATTTAATATTTCAATTAGTTTCCGAGAAACGTTTTTTCACAATATTAAAATATCATAAATTGAATGATATAAAATATTACTACGTAAAAAGTATTATAACGAAATCCTATGATAGAGTATGAGATAAAGTCAGATAAAGTATGTAAAACGAAGCATAATATGATACAAAGTGCTGTGTTTTTATATTTTACATATAAGTATTCAGACATTTGCAATCTTTTTATCATCAATTATTAATAATACTATATACTTATATATATAATTGAATACATTCCACATCAATAATAAAACTATGATACTATTTATAATAAATCCAAGTGCTTATTTTCAAATGATAATAATTCTGATCTCATTCATCGATAGCATTAATAGGTTGTAATAATAATTGAATTTCCCTTGAATTATCATCATTCATCATTAATCAACTTTGCACGATTGGACAACTTTAATCAACTAACCAATCACTAACCAATAACAGTTGTATAATGCTAACCATTACTTCAATCGCTAACAAATGACACAGAAACCGAGGCTTTAATAATATCTAATAATAATAATCAGTCAAACTAAAACCCCCTAACGTATTCCAAAAGTTAATTCACAGGATCACTAATTAAACGTTTCGAAAAAGTCCAATTCCTCGATAAGCAATAACTAAGATTCCTAAACTAACTTAAGATGATTGATTGCTATTGATTAACGATAACTGCTTAATAACTCAGATAATCAATCAAACGAAGTAATTGCATTGAATTTTCATTGGACATTCTATCTCACGATGACTTTATATTTATATCATTACACCCGCAAGCACATTAAATCTCACGCTTCATATATGAGTCTCGCATATGTTCCATTTTCGCTAGGGTATTTTATCGTCGTGTATATATATATGGTACAGTTTTGTCGACAAGGTTAGGTACTTTCACTATAATAAAAGCCCCAGTATGTATGCAGGTTTGACTAGCAAATGGAGCGGAGAGAAGTAGGGTGAATTTGTTGAGGAGAAGAAGGGACGTGTTGAATAGGAGAAGAGAATGGCGGGGGATGTGCATGACATTCAAAAGCCGATATCAAACGAAGGTTGTCAAAATGTGCGAGTGACAACCGATTCGGCTGACCGAGTGACCCGCAATGATACTCATGCCGCAGCACGAGTCACGTCATCACACTGTCATCCCCCCGAAATGACAACGTCTGACGTTTTAGGATTGGCTTACCACCTTGCTTACGGACTGGCATTGTTGCTCTCTGTCTGATCTGTCAGTTAATTTTTCGTCCTAGGAATTGTTGCCCTCCGTCAATTGGCTCCAACAAAATTACACTCACACTTGTTATCAGCACTGTCAAATCCAAAATTCTTCGTAATTCGCACATAAAATTTTTCGAACTTCTTCTTCTTCGTTGTCGTATTTCGCGGACTTACGGACACACGTCGTACCACTGCTCGTGAAACGTGATTCGCGCACGGCTACGCTTCGGGGCGTGCGATGACTCGCGTCAATCGCAGCAGCGCTTCGGAAACGTGCGTCAAGTTCACGCGATACATAAACACGCGCGCGACACTGCGATACAATATGGCGTCACGCACAACTTCGAAGGTAGCCGGAAAACTGACGAACGAACGCGCCCCCGACCTGATTGGTCGATCCTCGTGTGTGACGTCAAAACTCAATGCTTTGCGCGATTCACAGTCACCCTCGTAGTCGAAGCGCGGTTGCACATTTCACGAGGGATGCGCAATCTCGCTTTCACAGAAGCGCCACATTCAAAGACCGATCGCATAGTTGTGCTTAACTCACGCGGAAAAATGATTCAAAATTAAAAGATTGTTCGACTTTTTATTCAATGTTTTTGTTCAAAAAGGAATAAACTATTGTTTCAGGAAATGCTTTATTAGTCATTTGGATAAAGAAAATGTTTTTAAAGATATAAAAGTGCTTTGAACTGTTACAATTAGAAAAAAAAATATTCTACTTGTAATCCTGGTATAATAGGATCCAATCAATAGATGCTCTAAGTTGACCTGGTGTATCTTAGGTCAGAACTCCTAAAGGTTCATTCAATAGATGATTGACCCTATTCCAATCCGACAAGATTATATATACTTATCCAGTTAAAAAGCGAAATGAATAGATTTAAACAAAATTATTTACAAATATCTCTATTCAACCACCAATAACATTAATAAGAATTTATAATCTTTTTCTATCAATTATTTTCAGTTAAGTGATCAAATAAATCTTGATTTTCTAGTATTTAAATTGGAAAATTTAAGACATTCTATGAATGTTGCAAGATTTTCTTATACAAAATATAAAATTATAAGTTATGGTACAAATTTGATGAAACAATGGGTTCTATATGAAATATAGTAAATTTTGACCATAAGATTATTCTGATAAGCTAAGCGAGATCATGATTACTGAATCGGGGTCACATTTCAGCTTCGTAGCAATTTTTTGGGTTACAGTAATCATCTCATTACGGAGAAAGAAAAACTAATTCATTATTCACGCTCTAAATCATGTCTTTAACCCACGTTCGGACTCTCATTAATCTGACTTCTTTGTTTAATAACAAAATTTATCTTAATTTCGTGGGTAAAAAGATCGCTATGCATCTACTCGTTGGTTAATCACATAAAAAATCAAATAACAATTAACCCAGTAAAGGATGAATTTGTGAAAACTTACGCATGAAGTGATACCCGCTTATATCATCTTTATATAATATAAAAGCTTTTTGCATATAGTTCAAGGTATTATATAACAAAGTGAAACACTCAATATATTGAAATTGCAAATGTAAAAGACAATGTGATTGAAATATGCGAAATCCTCTTCACTTTGTCATTTATATAACAAAATATTATCAATATTGCTTGGTATGACGATACTTTTACACACATCACTAGTCTCTGAAAGTCGTTTCAATAACTATTCTTCTTGATTGTATATATTCAGTTAAGTTTCCCATAGTTGTTACTATGAAGCAAACAATGTTCAACAATTTTTCAAATCATAGTATTGTTTGAATAATAAATGTGTTCCGGATCACTTCCGCCTGATTAGATAACATTGTCTTGCGAAAAAAAGAATTTCGTCCAAAGTTTTCGCTAAGTTTCAACTAAGGTTTCACTGTAATTAACATAGGTTTTGTATAACTCACCGTTAATCAGCTATTCCCCAACCATACAGCATGCCTTCGACTTCACCCAAAATCTGCGTGCTCCGCCAGTTTCTTGACATATAGAACCTGTCTCCACTTATTGAACTGAAAAGAAGTCATCAGCAATGTGAAACAAAAATTTTGAAAATTTTACATAAAATTTGTATGTAGAATTTATTTGTATAATAAAAAAATAATTAAGACAAATCTAAAAACTATGTTATATCGAACAAATAAAAACAATAGAACACTTTTCTTCGAATTACAACATAAATTTATTGGCCTGCAATTTACAATGCATAAAGGCAAAGTACTTTTTAAGAAAACAATCAATCTTACTCAACGTAGTCCGCAACTACGACATCCTTTCTCTAACATCTGCAATTCGATGGAGAGAAGGTGTGCAACTTGATATGCATACTAGCTGACATGTCACCTATAGATCTCTTTAGAAACGAGATAAGATTTATAGATGAAAACAAATCAAAATGGATTTATCGATTTATATTATCAATATTATCGCGTAAAATTAGAAAAACTTGGAAAAATAAATCATTTGCATACGCAGACTTTAGCTTATTTGAATTATTTGAAATTCATGTAAATAAATTTATAAAATATGCCATAGAAATTTGTTAAATCTTCAAAAATCTTCTATAAGTCAAAACATAAAGTTTATTTTACTCATCATCACTTTTACAACTTTTTTAATTTTTATTTTAAGATTTAAGAGAAGTATTTAGTTCAAGCTTTTTCAATCTAAACATAACAGCGATGCTTACGCTTAGTAACTAGAAAAAAGCTTTCGTTTATAATTTGGGCGTTACTGAGAAAATTCTCCATTTATATCAGCATTCATCAACGATGACGTTTTTTCATGTTTACAGTGCCTCGAAATCTTTTCTTATTTTGAACAATTCCATCTGTTGCGGATTCTTTGTCATTTTCACGCAATCTTTGCAAAGATACAATTCTATTTTTATAATATATTCTTTTTATTTTTTTCAATTATAAAAAGAACTTTTTTATTAAAAATTTAAAGTTTTTTTTTATTTCTATATATATATATATTTCTATCTATTATTTAATCATGTAAACAAATTAAGTTAGAATTCTCTATAAGTAATCGTGATATAATATAAAATATTGATAGCATCAATTTTATTCAAATTTTCGCCGATACTATTTTTTTAATATTTTATTCGCTTTAAATGTATGCAATTATCATTAACCGCGAAATCATTACTATCATCAAGCTTTTTCTTTAAATGCTTGAAATGCACACCTTTAAAAGTTACGCACGGATACACACTGTGTGATTTTTACATGGCATGTTATGTGTGCTTGCCTTTTATGTGTCCCTTTTGTCGGATTTTCCCCCTTTTTCTTCTTTTGTAAAATATTTACACATAAATTAGAAAATAAAAAAGACGTATAATATTTCATAATATTTGTAGAAAACAACATTTATTTATTTCATTCGTCAAATAAAATACAAAAATGACTGCAAAATTCTGCTAAATAAATAATTGCCCAGCAAACATAAAAGTGTGAGCCTTTTTATTAAAATTTAAATTAAACAAATTAATTATGAATTAATTAACTTTTATGACAAAGTGTTTATTTTTTCAAAGTCGTTTTTAAATGTTAAAAATATATATAAAATGATTAAAAATGATTAAAAGATTAAATTTAAAATGATTAAAATTAAATTTTCTGTACAAAAATTATATATTTACATTTTAAAGACAAATTTTATTTATAAAGTTTATCTATTTGTAATTTGCGTAAAAGTATTTTAAATTTTGTTATCTTCACAATTCTCTAATAGATCTTTAACTTTTACCGAACAGCTGTGCAGTAGTTGGTAACACTGCATGCGGCTTTCTGCAAGCAGCAGCATGCTTAATATGTAAATTAAGACAAACAAATATACAATTATTTTAAATGTGAACCGTGTATTTTTATTTTATAACAAATTAAATTAAACATTATTTAAAGATAACATTATTTAACTTGAGTTTAAAGTTAAACAATCAAGGAAGTAAATCAACCTTCCTTAAACTATTCAAATAGTAGAAAACTGAATTGTAATCATGTCACAAGAATCCAACAATCATACTGAGAAAAATGTAATAGTTATGCAAGCCAGTTCTAGAAGTGAAATTCCAGAAAATGCTGTTTTTTTAACAGCTGAAGAAGCGGCTTCAATTCGTTTAGAACAAGTATATAAATGGAGACCGAAATTAGATATGTAAGGTTATGTCAGCAATAGCTAAAAAAAATTGTCACTTTTAATTTTTCAATACATTTTTTACAATTAATTATTTATTTATTTTTGCTTTTGCTTCATTTTATTTAGTTACTCAAATTTCAAAAAAATATATAATTATTTTCATTATCTTACGTATATTCTAAATTTATCAAAACATTTTTCCCTTTTGCAAATTGTGAATATGTATACGATATATTTTATTTTCATTTGAAGTATTGATAAACGTAATAATTTTTAGGTGGGCAGTACGATATGGCCCTTTCATTTTAGGAGCTGCGGCTGCTGTACCTAGTTTATATATTAACTCTTTTTTTAGAAGGAAATTAAAATTACGAAATAAAGGAGTTTATACTATGTATAGTGGATTATTCTACGGCCCTTCTCTAATGGCTGCTTTTGGACATTATCAGGTTTATTATATTACAATTTTACAATTTTATTATACAGTTTTTATGTATTAAAATTATATTAAATGAAAGCTATCTTTTATATTATCACGTTAAAAATTTACTCTAAGAAGTAATAATATTTGATAAATTAATTGTGAAAACGCTTTTATATTTATCTTACATATTACTAACTGTTATTAAATTATAATAAATTAATACTATATAATAATAAAAAAATATATTAAACAATATTATTTGGAAGAAAATATTGCTTATAATATAATATATCATAAATAAATGCAACTGTAAACTGAGACTGATGCCAATCACTTTAAAATTTCTGATAAATATTGAATACTTATTAAAAATTTATTTTTAGTTTATTACATTACCGTTAGCTACATTAAATGAAAATCAATGTCCACTGTGTTTAGAGATGAGAGCAAGTTTAATACAATGTTTTTTAACTACTATTTATCCAACAATGCTTGCTGGAGCATCTGGTCTGATGGTAAACAAAAACAGAAACATTAATCTTATCAATAAATGTATGATGATGATAAATTGATATGAAAATAATATACACTTAATTACAGTTTGCTACTCGTCATGCAACAGTGGACCTTCCGTACTACAAAGATGTTAAAGGAATGTTCATGCACTTTTGGAATATGTCAAAAGTGTTATGGAGACCTTTAGGAATAATTGTTATTGCTGAAACTGTTTTTACGAATTTTATTACTTATATGGAAGCAAAACAAATCTTTGGGTTAACCGAAAAATTATTAAAAGAATACGAGAACTTAAGAATGGAATAATCTTTATAGTATAGAATAATAGCAAAATGTTTATGTTAATTTATACATTAAATTAGTTTTCACATTTATTATTGAAGAATTTATTTATCACCATAAGTTAAAATTTAGTTTTCTCTTATTACATAATATTCCTTCAAATATTTTTATTATTTCAAAATAGAGATGGGTGAAACCATTACTCAATTAAATTATACTTATGAAATAAAAAATAATGTATGTGAAATATGCAATACATTATTTTAGTACAAAGAAATATGTTATTCAAACAATGGCATAACTAAAACCAACCTCATATAAAACGCAAAAAATATTGCGTTTAATAGAATATAAACGCAATAAAGATTTTTATTCTTAGTAATTTATATATTTATTCACTAAATGATAAATAAATTGAACTAATTTATCTCGAAGTATTTGTTTTTTTGTTTGAAGTGTATTTTATTAGGATCCCGATATATTTTTCGAAATGCGATAAAAATCATCAGAATAATTTTATGTGAATATTTATTTAGATCATTGAACATGAAATACTATAATAAAACAACAATTCATTAATGATATAATGAATCTAAAATCTACACGTTCGATCTACAATGACGGAACAAAATTATGCTGAATAACTGACATTCTGAAACCAATAACATTAATAATGAGCTACTAAATGCTGAAACGTCTAATAATGAATTTGTTTTATTTCATTAACAAGCAATGTCGTACAACGATGAATAAGTTGGCAGTGTGAATCAAAACTATCTATATCATTCCAACTGGGGAATAAATAAAAAAATCCTTGAAATTTACCGATTTCACGATTAAAACGTGTATATTTGAATACATACAAATGTTTTGTAACGTATGTTTGGTATGGCTTTTATTCCATAGTGCGTTACTTTTTTTTACAGTACATTCATAGTTGCATCTTTTACATCACTTGTCAAGTACATTTAGCAGACAAACACACTGCACAAAGTTCCACAGTAAAAAATTCATATTCACATAAATATTCAATTTATGTCTTTCATTATATTCGTTAACATATATTTTTCATATATGTCATTCTAAATTTTCAGTATAAATATTTTACTCGGATTATCTTGTGCTCAGTAATAACATTACGATGTTCTCATCCAACTGATAATGTGTGTTTTTATATTGTAATTAATTATTATAGTAGCTACCTACACATCTACATATAATGCATATAAATATATGCTTTTACTTGTAACCATTTTTGACAAAAACCTTTTCTACGAAAAGCCCACGATGCAACTATATTGTACGATTTACGATATCAACACGATTCGCACAGCAATCAAAAGTACAATAAGATCGTCATCCTTATTTATTGGTTTGACTTAAAACTATGTTACAGACTATCGAACTTTAGTTATAGTGCAGTCCACAGCTTATGTACAGTAGAGCATTTGTTCAACGAACAGTTTTATCACATGTTTTATAATCATAATGTTCCATAAAAGTACTGACTTCATTAAAACTATCTTTTCAAGTAAAAACATATATATTGTTACATATGTGAATAATTTATGAAACATATATATATAAAATATATGTCGCAGAATATTTCACATATATGACAACAAAAATATTCCATAAATGAAATATTTATTTGCAGAATATGTGTGTTGCGATATATAAACTTTTACTTGTTTCATTTTGTAACCAATTTATTAAGTTGAGTTTTTTTGTATTAAGTTTGATAATGATTTACAAATATTTAAAGACAAATTTTGTTCTACGTCAATTTTTTCATTCCTTTTTTCAAATTAATACGGTTTCATCTTCATTTGGCTTGTCTTTGCTGAGAACTCGATGCTGCAATAAACATGGGACTATCATACAACTATTTTTCAAAAAAGAATTTCGATGTATGAATGGTACAAATTATTGCAGAGTTTTTGTTTTTTCCACAATTTACAAAGTGTATTTACAATGCCTAACTAGACGATTTATATGACTTCTAATTATTTTCATATTCAAATTTAATAGAAGAGAAATAAAACGTTGAGACATTGAAAATGATAAACTCGCAAAGTTTTTTTATAATAAAAATAGATATAATTTAGCTGAACCATATATAATTCAGTTACAATTCCTGTCTACTGAATGCCTGGTACTTTATTACTATCTATAATAAGATATATTTATAAAAGATAATTCAAGAATTGAGCTTTATTTCAAACAGAATCTGAATAATTCCTTATTAATTACTTGTAACATAAAAAAATTAATATTTTTTCTTTCTTTGCTAAAAACTAAGAACGCATCTAATTGTACTTAATTGTATATTTTTCATCATGTTTCATCATAATATACATTATTAAGAAATTAAACTAAATGTTCTGTGCAATAAAAATATATGAAGCTCATTTTAATGTAGAAATATTTTGTGTTTAGATTGCGAAATTTAAGTTAACAGAAATTTTCAAGGATTTTTCTGATACATATTATGTATTATTGCAATTACTATATATTTATGAAAAAAGTATTTGTTCTACATTTTTAAATTTAATCCCTAGTTCAATTGTTAGTTAATACAAATAACTTATAATTCATGTAAGTTCAAATAAAAGCTAAAAACGTGGATATATTCAGTAGGCAGAAATATTACGTTTCTTATGAAAATACACATAGAAGAGAATTTGTTTAAATACATATTCAATTTTAATAGCATTTCTTATACAGATTTATTTATTCTTTTTTGTTTTGTTTTCATAAAGTATGTTTGTATTATCTATTTTGGTTTAATATAATACACTATAAGTATCGTTTGAAATTTAACACATAATATAATTGTAAAATAGATTTAATTAATTGGATGTATTTAATTTAACTGTTATGTTTTACAATTCTAATTATAAGAAGAACCAAAAACTCAAATTACTTTCAGAAGATTGATTTTCCAACTTATACAAGGAAAAAGGAAGAAAACTATTTATACATTGTGGCAGTACTACAGCAAAATAAGCTGTACTAACAGCATTTAATTGAATGTTTATTATGAAGAGATCAATGTGTAATCCTTCTTCTTAATGATATTATTGTTGTTATTAATATTATGATAATTTCTATTTCGCTATTTGTATTATCATTGTTTTATTATATATATGAAGTAAGATTTACAATTCTCTTTTACAAGTTTTTTTGTATTATTTTCCAATTAAGAACTTTAATTTCGAATAAAATTAATAGTTTTAAAAAGAAGAAGGATATTATCAGACCATCGTCCTCGACGAGATGACATTCAATGTAACTCACTTTAAGTTGTCAGGAGGGCATTTAATTAATAACGAAAATCTTTTTTCTTGTCAAAACTGACTTTTCAAAGCAAAAAAATACTAATCTTACTATCTAAAAACTTGGATAAAATCACAGATGACAATATAATTTGTTTACAACAAAACCCTTATTTAAACCAAATCAACAAAATTCATTTCACTATTAGGCAATCTGTGTTCATTTAAATTTCTCAGTAGATTATAAATAACAACAAGTGAATTTGATGGATATTATAAATAATAATTAAGATACTTTTGAAGTTACAGCAGTATCTCGTCAATTTATTAACATTATCTCATTTTGCCTAAATGGTGTTAATTTGACTCAAAACGACGTAACTGACAATTGAAGTTCGTAATATGATAAATTTGTATAGTTATAATATTCCTGTCAAGTAATTCAGACAAACGTAAAAACGTAGAATTCACGTATTTACAATATTCTATAACAATAATTTACAGTAATAAGTATCGTATACATACAGAGTTTGCAATTATTGTGATATTATGAACAATCTTCTGCATAAAAATGAAATACATATACACTCACGTACAATTATGTTTAAACCATGTCAAGAAATTTTTAGATATGTTAGTATTTATGCCTTTCAATATATGTTATTAAATACTTCTTATATGATAATAAATCAAGAATTTATTGATTTTCAATTTTTGTTAATAAAATTTGCTATAGATAATATAATTGATTATATAATAGCTATACATGAGTCATATGTGTTTCATTTCTACTATATTTTTGAAATAATGGTGTAATACTGACAGAAATGTTATAATTAGCAGTGGTGCCTCATTGAGTCATTTTTTCTTTTTTTATATTTATATATACTTTATCCATTTAAAATCATTAGCTTAAGGAAGCCTGCCGTTTCAGGAAGGACTGTTGGGCAGCATAAGAGGGAAACTGTGTATGCTAAAACATACAAAGTACAATAGGCACCATTTCAAACATTGAAACGCTGCGAGCAACAGTCGTGACCATTGTCATTTACGTTTACGTATCGCGTACTCGGAATTGTCGTACAGCGGATAACGATTGGGCCGACTGGATTGTTGGGCAGCGAATAGCGCCGATGGACCCTGTTGGTCCCACCAAAATGGCCGCACTTCCCGTGGGGAGAGCACCATCGGAGGCATTAACGGTAACGGCAATGGGTGAATTAAGATTGAAGGATGAGAAGGAGACGGTGGTGGCGGCTGTTGTTGTTGTTGATGATGATGTGCCATCATTAGCGCATGTTGTTGACTGGCCACAAAAGGATTACGCTGTTGATTGTATTGAATAGTATTGTATTGAAGATGAGAAGCAGTACATAGGTTTGAATTATTGTAACGAATATTAGGTGGCTGTTGAGGCGAGGACCCCTGCGGGGGACCCCGGGCCAGTTGCTAGCATCGTCGGCTATGCCAATGGTTCATGTACTCTTGATAACTCACTGTCACCTTCTCACTCTGATAGCGAGTTAGCTTCAAGCTTCGTCTTATGTCAGGAGTTACGAGACCCTTATAACCACCCTTGTGCAGCAGAGAGTCTATTGTTTGAATATGATCCCAACCTTTAAAATATTAGCTTTCATTTAACATTCGTCCTCACATTAATTTCTGATAGACACTAATAAAGCGAAAAGCATAGCGATTAAAAAAAAACGCCCATGAAGTTGCATTTCAATTATGAGTAAGCAGCTCAACTATTTTGTGAAATAATTTAAATATCAGTCCAAGTATTTTTGTAAGCAATTTAAATGTAGTATATTGAATGCAAACAGTTTTGGCGTGTTTTTTTCTTTTTAGTGGAAGCAGGAAGGAATTATTCAGCAGCAGTAGTGGAACTCAGGATGCAGACGGAAGAATTCGACGAATAGGAGACAACAGAAAAGTCATTCAGGTTTGTTAAAAGAATATTTTAAATTATCCAATATTTGTGAGTTTAAATATAACTGAAGATAATTTGATATTCATGGAAGTATAAAATAATTGCTATAGTTATTTTATAATAAATAATATAAAATATACATTTTTAAATATATAGTAGTATTTCAGATTAGGAGATTTTAACATTTGTTTCATAATATATCATTATTATCATTATAAAATTAAATTGATTTTAATTTAAATTTTGTTTCATTAATTTCTGAGTGTTGAAGAATATAAATTGTTAAAAATGTTAGATAGTTTTCATGGACCAAGTACTTTGCTTTAACTTTCAATATATACTCTAATTTATAAACAATTTAATTAATTTTTGTTAACATTAAATACAAAATAATATATATAGCTTAACAATATTTGAATACTATTATTTCAAAAAGTCAATTACAACTTCAACTTTTATAATTATCTGTAAGTTTATAAAAGCAAACTGTTAACAAAAGTTGAATCAGTTATTCATACAAAATAAAACAAATAATGGAACTACTGCTAAATTATTTTTGATTTATACATTTTTGTATTATTCGTTCATTATAAATTAGAAGTTTAAATTTTTCAGCTAATAAAAATATAATTGCAAATTAAATTTTGCAATAAAATTGCAAGATAAATATCTTATCATTTATGATATCAATATAAGATTAAAAGAACATTTTTAAGTAAATCATTAAAAAGAAAATTAAATATATATTAGTGGAAATGTATTATCGTATAGTTAAAAGTATTAGAATATAAATAAATTATTTACCTTGCTCCTTTGGGACATCAGGTAAATAAGTGGCCGTTCGTTTGCTTCCTTTTTCATTATGAAATTCGATGCGAATTCCATGAACTCCAATTTCCCAGTCGAGATAATCGGTGCCTTCTTCAAAGTGACGCAGAATAGAGACACAGACGTGTAATTCGGGCAACTCTTCGCGAGTTATAGGATTGAATCGAGAATCCTTAAATGCACTGTTGTAAAACGAGAAACCAATATTAGATAATATATTAAATGTTTTTATTTAAACCTCAGTTTTTTATATTTCTTATATAAAAAGGAAAAAAATAAAATTAGGATTAAAAGAAAATAATAACCAAATTAATTATAAATGAGGTTATTATTCATTAAACTATCTTTAAAAAGTTGGTTAAAACTAAAATGACCAAATATATGCAATCAATGCAAGATATAAAATAAAAAACACAAATATATTAGAATTATTCATAAATATATATTCTTTAATGTAATTTCTAACAGTGTTTCACTTTAGTAATTTTTCAATTTATAGTTCAATCTATCTATATATAAATCAATTTCAATCTATATATAATCATATTTATATTTATAACAAAGTTATAAATAATGATAAATTTTTTTCTAACTTTTTAATTATGTAATTAAATTACATATTTGTTTACATTTTGTATTTTTAAAAGAAGTATATAATACATACGCAAACATTATTTCTTTATAGAATGTATTATTTTTCTGAGTTTACCTTCATTATACTTACCCAGTATAGATTGATCATTATTATATTTTATATTTTGGTCATTCTAGTTCTGATTATTAAAAATGTTACCTAGTTGTAGCATATTCTCTTAGTCCGCTATGTAAATGCATAGCATTAAAGGTACCAATGCAGCCTCGAAGTCGCCGATCTTTACCTATTTTCCAGGTAACAAATAAGGGACTGTAAACAAATTCGAGCTTTATTATTTTCATGTAAAATTTGTTTATTTGAATAATCGTACATTTTAATTCAGAAATATTTTCTTGTTGAGATTCTTGTGACTAAATTATATGTTAAAAGTACAATTTTATTTTTTTTAAATTAAAAGATTTAAAAATAATAGTTTAATGTTAAAAAAATTATTTTTTATTAATTTATATATCTTTGTTCAATCAATTATGAATTGTATGTTTTATAAATATGAAATCGACCTTTGGTGAGAACAAAAATAAAATACAAAGTCAGATCGAAGCATTGTGGGAAATAACAAAACTAATCCTTGAAATGAGACATTGTCCTCAAATATTTCATCATGTTATCAAAAGTAAAATGAACTTACATATTCTTAAACTTTAATTAAAAAACTTTTTAATTAAAACTTTTTACTTTAACTAAAAAAAAATTTTTTTTAAGAATTATGTTTTATTTAAATTTTTATATTTAAATTTTTTTTTAATTTTTATATTTTTAAAAACGTTAATTATTTATAACATTGAAAAATGTAAACAATACTATTTTACTTTAAATAAATAAATCCCAAACAAAAATGTTTTTAAACAATATTTTTCTGTTTAAATCACAAACTGAAACATTTCAAACAAACAGCCATTACAGTCATAGGGAATCTTAGTCTTAACACGAAGAAACAACAATGCATAACTGACAATATGCTTATGAAACAAAAAATACACACACGAGAAGACAAAAAATGGTTTGCCATTGCATTGATTAGCTCGTGATTATTCGATTTTCAAAATTTCGTACACAAATACTTGCATGCGCGCATACACCAACACATATATGCACATATACATTTGTATCTACATGTATATGGTGATTTTCACTGTTGAAAAGCTGAATGTTGTTTTGATTCAGACAAAGAGGGTTAGACAATGACAACAATAGACATATATACATCAACAAAACAAGGACAGACAAAGACAAATGTGCGAGAAAATTGCACGACTTTGGACGAATTTCATGAAATTTGAAGCATTAATAAAGATTGGTAGTCAACTTACAACACATCATTGCTGAAGTTGGGAGATTTTGGCGGATCTAGCTGGTGCAGCTGGCAGTAAAGCACGTCAAAACAGAAAAAGCCCATTTCAGGCGAGACAATAAAGAAGTTGCCCAATGGTGTCTTGCCATTTTGCAATACCGCCGAGCCGTTGCACGCGATACTCGACGAATTGTTTAACTTTTGCTTTTTAGTTCCACAACAACTAGCCGCCATAATTTCTCCTCTTCTACTTAGCCATCAAGCATTAAACTGACATTTCACCACGATTGTGACGCGTGAAAACAGAAGCAAATCAACGAACAAAACGCGACCTCTCGCGACGCGACACGAAACTAAAACGATTTCGCGGGAACGGTGCAATTGTCGTAATACCAACAAAAAACACTAAATATTTTACATTCGATTTTATTTTAAGGAATTTAATTTATTAATTAAACGCTGTTTTATTTCATTTATTTTTAACGACACTGTATAATTGTTAAAACAAAATGGCGTTAACGGATTCATTGGTGAAATATGACGTAATAATTATTGAGATTTTCCTTTCATTTTAGTTTATTCTTTCGTTATTGAAATAGGCGGTAAATATCAAAAGCACCAATTTCACTTTATCATTATATCAAATGCGCCAAAATAATATATCAAAATCACCAAAACGCTTATATCATAATTTTTTCGCGGTCGAATAGTGATGTTAACGGAATCACGTCGCGAATGAAACTGATGTTAAGATTGCTCTTTCTTTCAAATATATTAAAAGTAGTTTTTAAATAATTTTCAATATTTAATTTAAATTTTATTCAAGATTGAACTTAATTAATGACCTTGCTAATATTGTTGTAAGGTAAACTGTAATTTCCGTTTTCCGACCGATTTATTTTGTTTTATTTTAAACGACAACATTCTTTATTTTTTCTTTGTTAAATTATGTTATATGGGAAATGCGCGCGCACCTCAACAATGAGTATTTTAGAATCGTTGCCTCAAGATGTTCATTGTTGCAACGTAAATGCTATAATTCTTGATAATAAACTAATTTTAATTTATGATTTTAATTTATAAATAAGCAAACGACATTTATTAAGCCATTTAATATAGATTGTACACAAATTATGTTTTTATGAATGACCTTTCTGCTATTGTTGTCAGGTATATAATAGTAACTGTTGATATTTTTATTTCAAATTACGTCATTTTTTCATTTAGGTATATGTTATACTAGAAGTGCGCGCGCAGCTCAACAATGATCATGTCGTTGCGCTAAAAGTCTCATTGTTGCAAGGTAAACTCTATTCCTTTTAATAATAAATTGTGTTTTTTTAATAATTGAAAATAATCTTAAAAATGTTAAAATAAATTTTTAACAATTATAAATATTAAATTTAACGAATGAACTTGCTTTTATTATCGTAAAATATATAATAATTATTATTTTTTTAATTATAAATTACATTTTTTTCATTTAACTAAATTATATAAAAGCTGCGTGCGCAGCTCAGTTATAAACATATTACCAGTTTCCGGCAAAAGTTTCATTGTTGCAAATGCAATATTATTATTTTCTGATAATAAACGGAGTTCTGTTTCATTAAATATATTTTAAACATAAATTAAGATCATTTGTAAATAAACTGGGATTTAATTTGTGAATACTTTGTTGTCATTGTTATAAGAAATAAATAGTAATTTCTGAATTCTTTATTTTTCTTCAATGTAAATTTTCAATGTAAATTTTAGTTTAAATTATTATTTTAATTATTTCACTAATTTAATTCATATCTATAATTTTTAATAGTAAAATAACAAACTCACTGATTTCATGATGAAAGCCTCATTTTCTTCAGGTGATGACGATGTCGCGGCGCGAATGAAACTGATATAACGTTGACAGTTGTTGGTTTTTTAATAAAAAATGTTAATATTATTTACTTTCTAATACACTTAATTTATTTTTGTGGGAATCAATAATCAGTCGCAAGTGAGCGCGCATCGGTCATTTCGACCGTCGAACAAAGATAACCGAGTGGCGTTTTTGTTGATAAACAAAGAGGTCAGAAATATGCGCGCCCAGTTATGGGTTAAGGGTATAAATAAATAACATAAATAGATGTACAAAATTTAACAAATTAAAAATATTAACATTTTAAAAATTAAAAATAGCAAATAATTGTTAATATAGTTAAGAAAAATTATTAATAATTAATATTCACTTACAATTAACTATTTAATTATTAATTTACAGCTTTCAAGTTTTTTATTGTATTTAACTTAGTTATTATTAATTTATTAATTATAATTAAATAATATCATGAATAAATAACACAATTAATGTAGATTTTGAAAAAATAAATAAAATATTGATCTTTTGCTTTTATGCATTTTGAAAATTTAAACAAAATCTCAAAAGCAAAAAATGTTTTATTTCAATTCAAGAAAATTCATTTTTAAGATTATAGCTAGTATTTTGAAATTCTCTTTTATACGTTTGACCGATTGAAGCAAAAATGTTTAATGTATTTTAATTTTGCAGGTCTCGTAAAGTGTATATATTTGATTGGGCGCCACCAAAAAGGAATAATTTTTAAAATGGCGAAGTAGTTATATTAGCGAAATTAAAAAAAAGCGAAATAATAAATTTACAATTAATAGAAATAATGAATTACCATACTATATAAAATGTA
>JABFPJ010002760.1:0-18357 GCA_022817425.1 Gryon sp. ZL-2020
GCCGTTTTTGGTCAAAACGGCCTGGCGCCCAGATCGCATTGCGCCAGAGTAACCGGCCGCCCGGAAGCGCTTTCCGCCGCGTGACCGCGCGCCGTGTTACAATATTTATATTTATATAATTACATTTGTTTTAGGATTATCTACAACCTATCAAAATCCCGATTCTACCATAGAACAATGGCTTCGGTGGATTTTTGGACTTCCATTCTTGAAGCCTGAGGAAGTCGAAGACGTTTTTTTTCAATTTCATGGCAGAAATGCCGAAAGAATAAATCAATTTTTGCGATTATTTGACTGAGACATACATGTCATCTGACGCTAAGTTTCCACCTGAACTTTGGGCATCGCCGAACATAGAAGACCGAACAACGAATGCTTACGAATCATTTCACAGTAAGTTCGGTGTTCTATTTCTGCGAGCTCATCCTAACATTTACGTTTTTCTTAACGTTTTATTGAATGTGCAAGAGGAAACTTACGTCAAAATGAACAGTTGTCAAAGTCAATCGCGCAAAAAAAAATAATTCTGCTTACAATAAACGAGTAGGTAACATTAACCAAGAGCGTTTGAAATACGAAAATGGAGTAATTGACGGATTTTCCTACGTAAAAAATTGTTCAACGCATTATAAACCCGTTTAAATTTAGAAATTTATTTTCTATTACTATATTTTTTATTAATTTGTTATGTTTTTACATTTTTTACTTTGAAGATATGTTGAACTTTTATCGTAAAAACGTATGTTTAGTTATATGTGCAGTTATAAAATAAATATTTGATATTTTTGGTTGGCGCAATTACAGTTTCTGACCTTGGCGCAATTACCATACCCCCTTGGCGCAACTGCAAGATACAATATTTTATCAAAAAAAAGGTCATTGGCGCAGTTGCATGTCACCCATATTTATATTAATAATCGACAAGGACAGATAAAGCGCAACATTATATACAGTGTGCTTCACGAAATGTGTAACAAACCTATTTCAAAAAATATACCCCAATTTTTTAAGCAACCTCTATTTTTGTTTATTTTCAAGTTCCCCGAACAAAAATAAACATGTTATTTCTATAATTTTTTTTAGAAATGTACGCCTTTTTACGGTTTTAAAACATTTTTTGTCTTTTTTAGCGTTTTTCACGTAGGGAAAGTGCAAATCAATTTGATTACGCGAAAACACATGTATCTTCCATTTTGATTTCTGACATTATAAAAAAAACATCTGTTATTAATGCTTTTTTAAAATTTTTTTTATTGGGTTCGATACTTCAGAAAATAAATTAAATGTACGGTTGTATGGTAAATGAATTCTATGACTTGATTTTGCAATACAGTTTTACATATTCATACATTTTGAATGACGAATTATTATTTATTTTATATTTTATAAGCATTTATAGTAATGAAAAAAATAAACAAAATAAGGTAATAGTATTAATATAAGATTAATATAAGTTTATTTTATAATTTCAAAAATCAAACTGGAAGATACATGTGTTTTTGCATAGTCAAATTGATTTACACTTTTCCTACGTGAAAAAATCTAAAAAAGACGTCTTAAAACCATTAAAAACGTAAATTTCTGAAAAAATTATAGAAATAACATATGTTTATTTTTGTTCAGGGAAATTGAAAATACGAAAACAAATAGGGGTTGCTTAAAAAATTTTAATTTTTTGAAATAGATTTGTTACACATTTCGTGAAGCACCCTGTATATAATGTTGCGCTTTATCTGTCCTTGTCGATTTTTAATATGAATATTAGGTTATATTATTTATTATTTTAATTAGGTTATTAATATAGAAAAAATAGGTTGTTTTTCAGTGTAGTTTGAACTTCTTATTTTTCTAATTTCGAAAGAAAAAGAAATTCAAAGTGAACTAATTTTCTTTGGTTTGTTGACATCCGAACCAACGCGACTCTCAAACCGACTTATTTCGATTTACTTTAACGTTGTCACGGGTCAGTGACTTTTAACAATTGTAAACATAAATGAAATCAGCTGTATTATCAAATTAACACGGCTGATTTTGTCTTTATTTCATTTTAATTTGTTGACGACGCGTCAACTTGAATTTAAATTTAAAGATATAATAAATAGCAATATCAATAAAATACACTAAATTACATAAGAAACGAGACAACGCGTCTCATCTTTAAGTTAAGCAATAAAATCAAATCAAAAGTTTAAAAAGACCCAATGTCTTGTAAAAATAAATAAATGACCAATTATCAATAAATTACAACAATTTTAGCTTAAATTCACTCGGAGTCCGTTACAACAAAGTCGATTATAAAACGTACAACAAACGTCTAATCAAAAATAAATCAATATAAATTCATCATATCAGAAATGAAAACAAACTTTAAGTAACATTAACGAAGGAGAATCTAAATATTCTGTCCTCGCATTATATTCCTGAAAACCAATCCCTACCCTTTCCCAAGAGACGGGCCACGAGAGACACTCTCGCGGTTCGCAATGACATAAAAGGAAAGTTAAGGAAGGGAAGTAACTCGCGACTCCGAGTGTTAGGTAAATAGGACCCTTTTTTCCACGTCCGGCTACTACCGCGACTCGTGGAACCCAAATCAAGAGTGTTTCAAGCACTTTTCAATCGCGCTTTTATAGGTCAACTTTGACCGTTAATTTCTTTCTAGAACATACTGTTTGACGTCACAATACAAAAAGGCCAATTAAAACCACCGATATTTAAATTCAAATTTAACATTTATTTCTCGAAAGTTCTCGACAATTTCAAATTGAGTAGAAATATAAGACCTCGAGTTCCGTTATCGATCATAGGTGTTAGGTAGAGTAATTAAAAATGTATTTGCAATGAAAAGAAGGAAAGAGGAGAAAGAAAAGAGAGAAAAACAAAAAACAAATAAATGAATTTAAAAGTGATAAACCTAGAGAAATATGTAGTTGAATCAACTAAAATTTTATTTCTTTTAACGAAATATTTACTAAAAATAAATAAAGTTTAGTTGTTTTAACTCTAATTTCTAATTGTTTTAAATAATCCTTTCTGTCAGTGTCGAAAAATCATAATGTGCTCACATTTATTACATTTCGGATTTACATTAATTACATTTCGAATTATTTGATGAATTTAGAATTTTAATATACTAAATTAAATATTTAAGTTTATATTTACAAATCATGACTTATTACTTTATATTAAATATAATTTTCACTAAAAAACATAGTAAAATTTAGACTTTAGAATCATGCAATTTTTCTATTTTTTCACTTATATTATTCTTTTACTTAGAAACATAATAATATTTTGACTGATTTTTTAAAAATTTAAATAGTTTTTAGCCTCAGTGTATATATATTTATTATTGACTATATACATTACGCGCTACGCGTGTCACATTAATTATAGTTGTAATATCAACTCATCAATAAAATAATCAAGCATTTTTATTTGAAATAAAAGCATTTCAACACATTTCTAAATTTATAATAATTCAATTTGATGTTTAAATAATGAGTTCATTTAAATTAGCAGAAATTTTAGGCTAAAAAATCAAAAATAATAATTAGAATATTCAAAAAATGCATTTTAATTCATTACTAAGCGATGCATCCAATAAATTCTCTATAGGAACAAAAATTGAATTTCTTTAAGGGGACTCTCCACGCAAAAATGACGAAATTTCGAAAAAAAACCGAAAAACAATCATCATCTGTGTTTATTATCATCATAATAATAAAATTATTATGTATTTTTAAATCAATTAAGAATGTAAACCGCAGAAAATGAATGTGAAACTTTAAAATGCGTTGTTCTCGTAAACTTATTTTTATCGATTTTCCAAATTTGAAATGTTGGTGGGAGCTCAATTTTCATCCGATTGGCTTCTTTTTTGTTTTAAACTGTTCAGAATTTAATCCTCTAGGATAATTACGGACAGATTTTGAATAACTATATTAATAAAAAAAAGTTATAAACAATAAAGTAAAAGAAAACACGTTTTTTGGCGTTGTTTGGCTTGATTTCACATTATTGTCCATAACTTTTGTTTGTTAATAGTTATTAAAAATTTGTCCGTAATTTACCTAGTCTTCTAAATAAGGAACAGAATGGCGCCAATAAAATTGAATTGCTTGTAATTTAAGGTCCCAGTATCTTTTTGAAAATGGGCGTTTTTGAACATTTGTTTGTTAATAACTCATAAACAAATGATTTTTTTTCAGTTTTTAATACATATTATCAAGGCGATTGCACTGAAATTGACGAAAATAGCCATTTTCGTGGATAGTCCCCTTAATGCACTCTAAAATAACCGCTGTAAACGAACCAGTCAAGAATTCGGAAAGCATGTCGATGAAATCAATCTAAATTTAAGTAAGCTGGACGAAATAAATGTGTAATTTTGATTTTAAATTATTCCGCCAAAAGTAGCCAATCAGAAATGCGGAAAGCAAGCCGATCGAACCAATGAGAATTTCCCAATTTGGTTTGATTCGATACAGGCTGCAATTCACACCGGTCATCTCTTTCTTCTCTGTAGAAATATAAATATTTTTCATGTCTGTAAAACATTAATTGTTTAACAATATTTCAGAACAATTGACGAAATATTATCGTAATATTTATTGCATTTATTGATAATTTCAGTTAATAGACAAATTATTTAATTATTCTCTAAATAAAACAACCCGTAGAATTAATGAACTGAAAAGTTCGAAATTTAATACGTGAATGGACTCGATTAATCATCCATAATTATTTCCAAATGTTCATGCAAACGCATTTATCAATACAATCGGTAATTAGTATATAATTCATCAATTTTATCATATCAATATGCATGAATTTAATAAGGATAAAGGGATAATGAAGTGTTATGACTATCGCATATCAATTACGAATTGGAGCACCGCGATAGCGAAATACGAGGAATTATTGTGTCACATTCTCACGCATGCGTATATTATTCCTCTTTTCATATTGGCTTCTGTGTTCATTCTGAATTCATCCATAGATATGTTTGAAAATGAAAATATTTTTTGCAAAGCAAAAATTAAATTATACGTTTGAAAAGTGATAAGGCTATATTATGGATCATTTAAGGTTAAACTGTATTTAGACTTCAATTTTATTATTATGTTTTAATGATTTAATGAAATATGTGTTATTTTTTATAGTAATATTTGTCTATCTTTTATTTTTTATATTATAAGTTTAAATACATATTTAATTTAATTAACTTTTATTATTTTATTTTTGTACATGTTAAAGAATAATATTAGCCAGTTGTGAAATTTTTTCGGTAGTGTCTCTTTTCACACGGTAGTGTCTCTGACCAAGTACAAAAAAAGCACGACCATTTTCCATGCGTGATAACATTTTTTATTATTTTAATTTTTGGTTTCAGTTTTTGAAGAGGCTCAATTTAGACGCATGTACAGTGTGCTCATTATTTCCTGAGTTTTTGTAAATTTTATTTAATTAAAAGTTATCAAATTACCAGAAACAATTAAAATTTTTGGGTCGGTTTATGTGATATTTGCATCAATACACTTCTCAATCTCCTGAATTCCAAATAAAAAAATATTCATTTATACTTACCTTCATTATTTATGTTTATAAACATAAATAAACAAACATTTTTGAGTGCATAAACAAAGGAAAAAGACAATTAAAATGAAGGACTCGAAAATAGGTTATTAACTGAATTAACCCAAGTTTTTAACAAATTTGTACGATAAACTGAAAACAAAACATTTTTCCGTGAAAAACGTAATGTCGGCAAAAACATGAATAATTGGAATCAAACTCTCAGCGAAAGAAAAAAAACTTTTCTTATTATAACCCCCGATGGTGTTCGCGACCTGCAAAAGTTGCAAGATAAAACGATATCAAGGACTCGCCGACATCGAGGTCATCCTTCGAGTTTCCGGCTTCGTGACGCAGCAGCTCGAAACTTGTATATTTTCGTTCAAAGCAATCCTCAATATCGATCCACTCGATGCTGGATAATTATTCCTTCAATATTTGACCAACATATCAAAACCGCAACATCAACATTTAAATTTGTCGAGTCATTAAAAATAAAATATTTTTTTTCCAACCCCTTTTGTTGTTGACTAAAAATCACGAATGGAAGAAATAAGAATATTAATCATAAGAAAGAGTTGGAAAAATAAAATATACATACTTGAAGAAGCATGAAAGATATTTTTCAAATTTGCTTGCAATTTCCAGAACAAATTTAAGCATCCGTCGGATAGAAAAAGGCGAGAATTTATACGTCGAACAGTCCTGCAAGCCGTAAAATTATAACGAATGGTTTTACGACGCGCTGAATTTTCAGCATTAACCCCGCAAGCGCCATTTTGCTAAAGGTTAAACTTTCTCGCTATTTTTTATTCTTTATACCGACATCGTTTGTTTTAAGATGTAAAGTTCACGTTCGATTTGCAAAGAAGCGTTGCTACTAATCTTGGTTACTTTGCGAGAAAAAAGCCGCTACTTAGACAGAGCCTTGTTGTACGAGGTCAAGTGTGACCTTACATTTATTGCTGACAAAAGGGATCAATAGTACAGGTGGTAAGATATATTTTTTTTTGGAATAGTTGATCATCGAAACAACGAAAATTGAATTGGCTTCGTGTTCGACAGAAATGTATTTTGACGGACAGGATATTTGAGAGTAACTAAATTTATTGTACCGCGTGGGATTTACATTTGCGGTTGATTATTAAAGAAAAAGCTAGAAATGTCTGTTTTGAGTGACATTCATTTTTTAATTAATTAGGAAAGCAATGAAAATTATTTTTTGAAGTATGAAATTGAATTAAGTTAGAAAAAGGGTTTAAATGCATTTTCTTTTTTTCAGCGAAATATCCTTGTGGTATTAGTTTTTCTACTGATGTAGTGACGATAGACTACTGGTAGAAATTAAAATTAATAAACAAATAAATATATATTTTAATAAAGAAATTTGAGTCCATTTTGTAAGATTTACATGATTTTTCAATTTGGATCTATTGTTTAATATTTAGAGGATCGTTGCGTAGTTTGAGCGAACGTATAATTTGAATCATTTCAATAGTTAGAAAAAAATGTCATTACTTATTGTTTTATTAAACTTATTTAATTAAAATGTAATTATTTCGAAATTTAAAACATTCTCTCTTTAATATCTCTGATGTTACATGTCGCTCCTCTACATTTTGAAAATTTAAGCGTCATAATTCTACATCATAATTCCTCCACAAAATCATCTCTTTGTCCCATGTAAATTTCACGATCAAACTGAATTTCAAATTAGAAATTCAAATCCACCGTAATTAGCAAAAGCGCGTAGTTTCTGAACCGAGAAGATCAAATAGATTGTTTCATCAATTTTATTTATTGAGTAATAAATATTCAGTTTCAATATTACGACGAGCTTATATAAAAACGCAGAAAAGAGGAGGATTATCGTAATATTCTTCATGTTACGACAAAAAGTTGGCACCAAAATCTGTTTTATTACAAATTTTCATCTGGAATTCTTATTTGCATGTATTTTTTATTCTGTCTGAATCAAAATTTCAAATGCTGGCTTATTACATTTGCATTCTGAGGATTTTGTCTCTGCTCTAAAATATATCCATAAATTTCATAATATTTTCATAATGCTGTATTAAGTATTTATTTTTTTATAATTTAACTTGAGTTTTATCGATTATATTTGTGTTTTTTATAAATTTAAATTTTCGAAGTTTGGATGCAGGCAAAAAAGACTAGTTTTCTGCCCTAGGGTGAGAAAAAATATTATAGCTTTTTATTTTCATATATTCATGTTATATTTTTTATATATTTTGTATATATATTTATATTTCTTGAAAAATAAATCATCAAATATAGCAGAACGAATTTTGCATCGCTATGCGTTGCATTTTTTTGAATAAACGTCTATAGGTTTATAATAACGAAATTTCGCCGCTTACCTTAATTTTGCAATTGCAATTATTTTTAGTTATTATTCAAAAGATGTCAAACTTCCATAGGCAGCTACACAATTATTAGATGGACAAAAAAAGAAGAAGACAATCTCATTGAAATTCAATGAGTTAATTAAACTTTCACCGGAAATGTAAACTAAGAAAAATATATTAAACTCAGCTAAATTGGCTAATAAACTATACCCTTTTAAATGGCAATTTTTGCTAATTCAGTCAAACAAAATTTGTTTCATTCGGCTAGAATTTGTTTCTAGTCTCATTGATCCCAATAAGTCTGCTTCCTCTGCTAAAATACAGAAATCACTTTGATATATCATAATTGTAAATATTCGTAAATGTACAACAATATAATTTCGGTAGAAAGAAATGTAAAACTGGTAAAGGTGCAAATTTTCTTTTTTTTTTTTTTTTTTTAACTTTTTTTGGAGTCAAAGGAGCCGGATATTTAAGATCAAAAGTGAAGAGTGTCTCCTTTGATGCTTGCTAATCATTGGTGCATTGAAATATTTGTTTAGAATGTTTGCAATCGGCGAGGAGGTTTTCTACGTAGGATTCTGGCTTAGACGATTGTGCACGACGATAATTTTCTTCGCATTTTTGTTCCTTCTTCTTGTCCACGGTTATGTTTGGGGAGGTGGAGGTTCTTCATCTTCAGTTATTTCTGATCCCAAAAAATTTTTTTCAGGGCTCTTCCAAAAAAATATTCTTCCATTTCTTGCTTAATTGTTTATCATATTAGTTTAATTTTCATGAAAATCTACATTTTCCGAAGGATTCTAAAGGGAGCACTGTATTTTTAAAAACTCTAAGATCTTCATTGCACATAAATTTTACTTCTAAGAACATCTTTATAGATGTTTTTAAAAGTCGAAACAAAAATTTCATTTATAATTTCAGTTTTTTGAAACCAAAGTATCAGGAATTTTATTCGTGGATAAAGTGGATCAAAATGCTTTGGACTGCTAAATTGCTTTGGTTTGAACAAAAATCGAACAGTTGGTCCACCTGGGACTTCATTTTCTTAAAAAATTATACTAGGATGACATTTTATGGTGAAAAATAAAATTTCAAATTGGATCAGGGGAAAATCTCTATGTGCGTGGATCGTCTTTTGTTGTTTGTTTCGTCTTCAACTTCAAGCTATCTTGTTTTCATGTTTTTTCACTTTTTTTTCCTTATTCCTTAATTATTTTGACTTTTTTTCGTAAATCTACAAGAATCGGAGTAAAACTAAAAGGAACTAAATGTTTCCTCCTTCTCGGTGTTTGGATTCCATCTAAACAGATGGAATGTAACGTTCGCATCCATAACGTAAGCATTGCACCCTTCGTCTGTGAATTATTGCAGTTGCTTGAATGAGTCGTCTACTTTTTTGTCTCCTGCGTAACCTCCTGGCGTACTTTATGTCCGCGGAAACTCGCCTGGATCTTCGTGGCAGCTTTGTTTAGGTCGGGGTCGGTCAGGTCGATGTCCTCAAGCTCGCTGAGAGTATTGTCAACCTGCAATTAAAAAATTCAGAATTACTTAAAATTTTAATTATTAACAATGTAATTAGTTAAAAACAGATATATTGAATGAATTTAACAAAGACGATAATTAGTCATTTGTATTATTATTAATCAATTTGTGTAAAAAAAATCATAATAAAATCAATTTAAATTTTTGGATTTATTTAGTTATAAAATATACACTGTACTATAAATGGTTTCGTTATTTAGTTAATGAGTTTTCTTAATTCTTTCTATTTGAATGAATGCAATCATTTTAATAATGACTTCTGAATGCATGATAAGAATATGAATATATTAATTGTTCAAAGGGAGACGTTGTGTTAGAAACTTATTTTGACAATCCATTCAACCAATCTATATTTAATGTATTAACCAAGACAACTTCAGTTCTAAATTATTAACTGCAACTTCAATTAGAATATTGATTAAACACAAACAAAGTTGCAGATAAGAAAAGCCCTTAAGATGTATAGAGCACTGTTTGTAAATTTAATCGCAATGCTACATTTTAGATTAAAAGCGGTAGTTTAATTTTTATGTTCGGCTACTAGAAGTAATATTTATTACATAATTAATGTTTTCATGAGAAATAATTATATTGAAAATTAGTTTCCAGATTGGCGAATAGTTCTATAAAATTCGGCCCGGCTTATGTGGAATTTGCATCTTTAATCCCACAATTTTAAAACTCAAAAAATCAATCTTAATATAATTTTCCGAAAAAATGGCTGAATGATCTCGAATTAAATCAGACCAAAAAGTAAATCACAATAAATTAATAAATCATCTTGTCACGAGCATATAATTACGTTAAAATTATGTAAAAATAAACGTGATTATTTATGTTGATAATCGACGACTTAACGAAGACTTTGGCGCTTTAATGTCACGGACTGTTTTAATAAAACTCGCGTATTTTTAATGACCTTTTGAGATTGTTTTTTATTCTACGATCATCAGAGCTGATAACATCCAATAAACATTTCTTAAGTCAACTTTTTATATTCATTAAAATTTACACTTGAAAACTTGTAACACTAATTGATGCTTATGTTCAAGAAATAATGCAATTGGCTATAAAATTTCATGTTTATTAGCTTTTCAATGGGATTTTCACGCAATTTTTATTAGTCACGTTCGTGTTGAAGCTTTGGACTTTGCAATTTAAATAATTTTTCAGGGTTTATGCTAGCAAAATTAACTTCAGATTGTCTCTAAGTTGCTTTAAAATGTTTTAAGTTGCTCTTTCAACTTTATTCAACTTATAGTAATACAGAGGAAAATGATAGAAACAATTTGTAATTAGAATTTTAACATAAAATTTCAATATTGCTTACACATCATTGATCAATTACTCCATAAAAAATTGCAAAAAATGTGCAATATTAATGACAAAAAAAGGAACAAAAACTTAAAGACCGGCATCGATTATGAAATTTTCATTGAAACACAGATTGAATATTATGTCCCACTTCGGAAAATATTGGTAAAACCTGAACTCAATTATCTGTGAAATCAATATTTAATTTACAGCCAAACAACTTGAAAATTCTGCTTCAACATGTGGGAAGACGTTATATTAAGTCGTCACTTTATTAACTTTTGTTCGAACTTACGAAATAAATAACTTCAAAAGATTACCGATTTTACAAAAAGATAAATAACTTCAAAAGATTACCGATTTTACAAAAAGATCACGAAAAGAAAAAAAACTGTTTGCAACTTTTACTTTTAAGTAATATTGTGAAATTTAATATTTAAATTTAAATTGATCTCAATTAGAAACGTGACCAGTATAGTCATTAATTTCCACAACATTTAATGAAGAAATTAATGAGAAAAAAAAAACAAAACTAAATAAATGACCAACGAGAGAATAAAGAATAAAGAATAAAAATTGCATTAAAATTTATGCTTAAAATGTGTGATGTTTTAAAGGGAAAAAATCTGAAAAATGAATTTTCGACTTTTTTGCATTGCAAATTGTGTCTATTTATCTTATAAGCCTTGATTTGATACAACAATGTCGAGAGACAAAAGAAGGTATGCACATATTTGCCAGTTTCACGATAACAGAGTTCTTTGCATGCAGGGCGAATTGTACCTTCTAGTGATGTTGGCGGTGGGTAATTAATTCTATAAATAGAGAGCTTGAATAAGGAAAAATATAACGTCGAAATATAGTTATTTAATCATAAAATAAGATTTTTAAGCAAAATAATGGTTTACATTTAAATCTGCTTCTACAGCCACATTTTTGCAATAATTTTTTAACTTTCTGCACACAAAGAAATTTTTTGGAATAATTACTATAGTTTACAGCAACGAGGACACATCAAGTATATTTTTAAATTTATTCCTGCAACTATGGGAAAATTACTTCAATAAACTATAGGATACTTTTGAGGTTCTAAAAGTAAGTAATAGAAAATACATTACATTTTTCCTATAGTTGCTGTGTGTGAACTTATTTTTCAGACTATAATCTGCTTCTTTTTTTTCAAATTAAAAACAAAATTTTTTATTAAGAAAAATATTTCTAATTTTCTACTTAATTCTTATTTTAGTTTGCACTTCGCTTGCGAATATAAGAAATTTTTTACACAATTTTTTTACTCAAATATAATTATTTTAATTTGTTATTTTGAAAGTTCTTCTATTGGCGATAACATGTTGCGATAGGTTTCCATGACATGAAAGCTCAATTAAAATTGGATAATGAAGTTAATGAGATTTACACTTGAAAAAGTGTTTCAAGCATCAGCAGTTTTGCTATAAGCTGACTTCGTCTTTATTTAAATGTATTTTTATTCTATTCGATGGTATATCTCTAATTTAAAGATAAGACAAGACAAAAACTTGCAACATTTCTTTTAGAAAGAAGAAATTGGTCTTCATCATTATTATCAAATTTTCAACCTTGAAAAAGAAATTTCGTAAATTATGACAGCTGCATCTATTTTTTAAAAAAGAAAAAAATAGGTTTCCTTTGTCTTATCTTATTTTCGCTTTACATACAAAAGCTATCGCATTTTCGCGGGTATTGTAAGACAATCCTGTGTTTTTACACCCGAAGGCTCATCATTTCTGGTCGACGATATAGTCGACGGTATCTTTGAAATCATCTCCAATTGACAAAGAAACATAGTGTTGTGAAGAGCTTTTTGTTCGAAATACGGGAGCCTTATCTTCTTAATCACTTCGTACCACGAAAGAAAAAGTGCAGTGTGCTTTTGACGTTGATGATTGATTGATACTAATTCGTCGTTTTTTATTTATCAGACGAGCATGCATGTTGTTTGGTCGGAAATGCAAATTATATTCATAATTATAATTTTTTATTACAAATCCGGAATAATTATTAATGAAACATAAAATCGAAAGTACATTGCAACAGTGTTAGGTTTTTACAACGTGTTGAAAATTTTTTTTCAACACGGCTGCCAATATGGAAATAAAATACCAGCCTACCCAAAATTATCCAGTTTATTATTTTTATTCTAATTAATGTCTTTTAGACATATAGTGAATTTGCTCTTGTATTTCAAAATGAAGTCAGCAACCCGCAGAGTGTTTCATCTTCGCCTTCTGAGATAGAATAGTCAACAACTTGAATTGTCATCGTATTTGAGATAATGCGGTAGTCAAAGTCAGACGTTGAAAATGTAAATAGCGGAGGTGTTTCTCAACTTAAATTCGAAGATAAAATAATTCGTATAGATAAAGAGACGATTTTTAAGGTTATTTTGAATTTTTGTATTATTTGAAATCACAAACGGTGAAAACATTATATCAGATAATTACAATAAAATAAAATCTGCAAAGTAACCTCGAACTTCATTAGTTGGATAAAATTGGGATTTTGATTTGTATCAATTTCTGAGTAGCAGTTTAAGTATGAACAAATATTAGTTTTATAGTAAAATATGCCTTTAAGAAAATATGGCAAACTTGCGAAAACCAACAATCTTCCTTGCGTTATTACAAAATTGACGAAATTATTCAGCAAGTTTTCCCAACTGTTTTGCCTTTTCGCTTTATATCATTCAAATACACTTCACCCTTTATGTCGAGACGCTTTTCAACGACGAAAAATGTATTTCTTGGGAGAATGTTAATATTTGATACAACCTTTTATCGTGGATTTCAAAAACACCGAGAAAAATATGCAAAGAATATTTTTTTCAAATTAAATTAAACGAAAGAAATATGTAATGTAAAATACAACAATAGTAGTTATTGTTGAAACCTTACAAAATGTATTTTTACATGAATAAAAAAAAGTGTATGATAATTTGAGGTAAAATTCGAAGTGACTTAGAATTCGAAGCAGGTCGTGATTAGTTAAATCCGAATGTAAATTTCGGTTGACAGTCTTATCCAAATATTCTCCACAAGACGGTCAATGAAATTTGCATATACATCTAATGTATATAAGCCGGGTAGTATATTTGCCTTAGACAAGCGACGTCATAGACTATGAGACCAATGTAACCAGTAGTTGATAGGTTATCAGCTACTCTAATTTAATCGTACTCGGTCGAACAGAATGCAGTTAAGTGAATGACTAAGCCTAGAATGATGCTTGTCGAACGGTGTGGAGCATGCAATATTCGTTTCTTTATAGAGCAATAAATAAACTTGTTAAACAGTACCAACGATTTTTTAAGATTACAATTTACTATTTATACAATTATTTTCAATAAGATTGTCTAAGATTGCTTACATTTTTTAACTTTTTAATTTATTTTTATACAAATATCAAAGATATTTCTAAAATTATTTTTTTGTTTTTAATTTTTAGTTAATTCTTATTATATACTTTTAAAATTTTATTGGATTTAGATAGACTACGAACGCCATCTTAAAATGAAAATACAACAATGACAGTATTTGTTTTATTGTATTGTTTTATTTTAAATATGAGAAATCATTATAATATTATGGCATGGTAAATTGTAAATTGAAGTGACATGTAATCAAACTGAAAATATTTTTAGAAAATTAAAAAGGATATAATATACAATGAAAATAAAGACTTGTTTTACTTTTTAACTACTACATTTATTGTATAATAAATACATATTTTATATTTATTATTATTTTAATTTCCTCAACACTAAACGCACACAGCAAAAAATTATTATTATTATTTAAAAATAATTTGAAAAATCAATTTTACGTAATTTATCCGTACATTTATCTACGTGTCAGTTGAACAACTTGCCAAGCAATAGGGGCGAAATTTCACACCACTTGCTTTACTTCAAGCAAACAATTTATTTTTCAACTCAGTTTTTTTTTCTTTTCTTGAAAGCAACTTGTTCTTGTAATTTCTAAGAAAAGTAAATTAAAATTCTTACACTGCGAAATTCATATAGATAACAATAAGTAAAAATAAACTTGAAACTGCTCTGTTTATGCTGACCGACTTTTTAGCCGCGTGTTGATTTAGACTTGATTTTTTATAATATTATCGAATTATTGATTTGTCGTAAATTCAGGTCAGTTACTTGAATTGATAAATGGAGACATATTTAATTGGTCCAAAAAATTTTTCTGGAGGCAAAGTAGGTTATGGAGACGGAGCTAAAAATGGTTAGTTTTTACTGGTTTTTACTCTAAAGTTGACTAGTTTGGAATAGTTAATTTCTATTTTGTAATTATTCTTGAGTTTCTAAATTCAAAAACATTTAATGAGTTTAAACATTTGTTAAGTTTTTAATTTTAAGTTTTCAATTTAATTGATTCTTTAGTTTTTAATATAGTTTTTATTTGTTCATTACAATAAATATAATTGCACATTCATTAAGAATAAATTGCGAACTAAAAATGTTTCAACCGAGTTTGGTAATGAAATATCAATACAATCTTTTTATACGACTGTATTTGATATTTATTTAATTATGTAGATATGTATATAAATATATGTATATATTAAACTACAATTGAATCTAATCTGATCTTTTGAAAAATTATCATATGTTATGAAAAATCTTAATATTACATACGAAATAAAAATGTAATAACAATTGTAATTTCTAATAAAATAGTATATTGTGCAACTAGTGGGAAAAGTTGGCGATTCCACGAGAGTGTGATATGCCACACACATATATGATGTCACACACTCTCGTATGATCGACAACTTTTTCCACAAGTCGCACACGATATTTTTTCCAACAAGGGCATGAAAAGTGGCCTGTTTTCTCAACGTGTTTTCGGTGGGAAAACTTAACCTCTTTTCCCACGCATGGAGGAAAAAGGTTACTTTTCCCACCGAAAACAGTTGAGAAATAGGCCACTTTTCATGCGCGTGTTGGAAAAATTACATTTATGCATCTGAGGACAACTCGACATCTAGTAAGAAAATTATTAAATTTTAATGTAAAATTGTTATCACGTGATTTAATGAAAACTATAATGTAGCAGAAAAGTTTTACTTCAAAATATTATACTTTTCGTATTACTTTATGATATTTTTTATATCGATTTCAAGTTGTTCTCAGATTCATAAATGACTTAGTAACTTTTATTATTTCTTTATTTATGAGTTTTTCTATTTTTTGAAAACTGTTTTTCTTTATTTCAAATTTTATATTATTTGAACTGTGTTTCACATATATTTTTGTTCGATTATATTCTTTATTCTTTGACGTGAGAATTTCAATGACACAAATTGTGTGACTCTAGTATTATTATTTATGGATAGTCAAGCCATTCGGGCTGATGTTAATCAAATCAGACTGAATCTTGTCAGATGAAGTTTCGCGCAGTTGGCCGGCAATGCTGTAACCAAGTTAAGATCTGGTCAAATTTTCAATCCAATATCTTTTATAGGACAGGCGGTAGATTATAATTGTATTAAAATCAGCGGTTGCTTGATATTTGTCAAATAAAAGCAATTTTTTTTATTCAATTTCGATTTTATAATCCTTTATTTAATTAAATTTCACAAAAAATCTGCATTTTTTTTAATTTCTATAATTAATTTTAAATTTTGAAATATAAATGAACTACATTTAACATAAAACTTGACATCAATGCGACGCATATCTGTCATACATAAATATTCACATGGGTTACATCAAGTTTGTTGAACTAGAGAACTTTAGGTAACACTTAATAATAATAGGATGAAATCCTTCTATTGATCGAGACGTCTGTATGTTTCAATATATATATATATTGAAATTCTCGCAATATACAACAATTTCTTATCTCATTCGAATGAATAGCTTCGTATATTTTTAATGTGTATTTGTTCTAACAAAATATTCAAACAACAAGTATTCTTAACATTTTTCAGGCCATCTTTAAATATTTCAAATTCTTAAAAAGTTGAGGGCAGATTAAGAATTAGATGACTCTTTTCTTAATTAAAAAGCGGATAAAAAATAAATTACAAAAAGTAGAAAAGAAACATTTTCTTTACAAAATTAAAGAAAATAATTTTGACTTAATGAAAAATTAGTCTCTGAATGGAATAAAATAGTAAATATCGAACAAAAGTCCAAATTTGCTTTAAAATTCGAAGTTAAATAACACAAAGAACAATGATTTTAATTTTCCTTCGTTTCAATTTTCCGGCCCGATAATTTGACGATTTATTTTTAATCACAAATCGAATATAAATTTTGCGAGATTAAAATCGGCGACGTTTGCTATGTGCTGCGATTCAATTTAGTTGTTAAAATTGTCGATATGCTATATTAATTATTGGTAGGGAGTTTTATACAGATTTATTTCTATTTTGTTTCATATGATAAAATATAATTTGCAATAAAATAAAAAATGTATGTTTGATGCAAGACCAAAATAAATCGACCCGAAATGTATAATTTATATTGTGGAGTGATTAAAAAAATAATAATTAAGCAAAGTAAAAAAACATCATGTTTTTTTTTTTACTTTTTCTTTTAAAAGTATAAATAAATGGAAGATAAGCAAAATTGTAATGATCTTTTTTTTCGTTCCTTCTTCTCAAAAAAGATATTAAAAGTCATAGTCTTCTATTATTTTTTCTCGTTTCCTATCCTTTTTTGTAATTTTTCACTTTCTTTCGTAGTCTCAGACAATACCAATAATTTCATAATAAATTTTAATACTAAACCCCATGGTCGACAAATTTGTAAGACCACCGGAAATAATGTAACGAGCAGTGGCTGAATGGCTCTCAAGAGCTCCAAATTTTCGGAACGAAAAGCTAGCTCTGTGGACGGAAGTCGTACCTTGAAACGTCTGACATCTTCGAATATCTTCGTCTTTACCGAGGATGGAAGAATCGATAACGACGTTACATAGTGAAGGCAGCCTCGAATTTGCCAAAACAATTTCGGCCTTTCTTTTTCGCCGTTGCTTTGGGGAATCAATATTTCTTCGTCTTTCATGTCCTTACTTTTTTCTCTTCCACCTTTTTAGTTCTCTTTTTTTATTCCTTTCATTGCACTTGGTATTAAATTTTGTTTAACTCTTTGGTCTTTTGTTTTTGTTCACTTTTAAAATTAAAATAAATTAGCCAATGATATAATTTTCCAATTTTCTCATTTCCGAAAATTAATCTTCCATTTCTTAATTTTTTTTAATGTTTGAAAACAATTAAGAATTTCGTTTTACCACAACTTTCTTATTTTTGAATCCATTCATTAAAGACATAAGTCTATCATCAAAACAGCGTCAATTTGCTCGAAACTCACAAGAGATTTTCCATCAAGTTATGTTTTACTAAAGTTTAAAGTGTTGATGCAAAGTTTGCCACTAAATTGACATTTCTTTGAGATTCATCTGTTTCTTCTGGATGTTTCCAAAGGCAACTTTATAAAAAAAATTCACTCGATATTTTTTTTTTTTTTTTTTTTTTTTTTTTGGGGAAA
>JABFPJ010002761.1:0-18355 GCA_022817425.1 Gryon sp. ZL-2020
AAATGTTTAATTAATTATGATGTTTGATGTTTATTATTTCCAACATTAGATCAAAATTTGATGTAATGTTGGTAAACAATACTTAGTTTGGAAATTCAAATGCACTTTCTCATTAGTAATATACAGATATTTTAAACAATAGAGTAATAAGAATTTAATCAATATATTAAGCCTAAAAAATGGTGAAAAATGGAAAATTACACTAAACTAAAGAAATTAAATTAAAAAACTAAAAATTAAATTAATTATACTAACTGTATCAGGTGGGGATTCGCCAGATTTAAGTGGTTTTTCTTCGTTTCCGTTTGGTATATTTATTCGTAAAGTTGCAAAATCCATGACAGAGTTTCTTTGAATTTTTTTCTATTAATAGTTCTATGATATTTTAACGTAATATATAATACAGATTGATAATTAAAATTTTAAACTTTACGTATGCATAATTCAAATTATATGTGAACACTTTGATACATACTACGTGACTGTTTCTCATAACATAAATCTAATCAGTTTAAATTAGTTTCGTAAAATGGTGGGGTGGACAGTAAATGACCATCATTTCATAAATTTACGATATCAAACGTTCGATGAGCCGTTCAACGAATAAAAATTTGGAATCGTTTTAGGGTTATCGGTGACGTATTGTTATGTTTGAATTGTTTTCACATATGCCTTGAACAATGCCTTTCTTATTCTTGCAGCTAAGCGCAGAATTTTTCGAAGTTGAAATTTATATTAGCTATCGTATACATTTTAAAAAATAATTATATACATTGATCTTAGATATGTATGTTATTATCTAGTCTTTTTATGTTTAATTTATTTAATAATGTATTAAGAATAAAAACATTTAAAACGTATTTTATTTTTAATGAAATTCGTTTTGTTTACAAAATAAAAAGAACAGAAAAAAGCGAGACAAAAGTTTACTTAAAAAATTATTTTTTCTTCGATCATATGATTCTCCCAAAACTTAAGAATGAAATAATACATATTTTAATTCTCAATACATTATTAAATAATTTAAAAATAAGATGACATTAACCCCGATGTAGCAGATCCCAAGAATCACCTTAATATATAGATTTCCATTAATCAGTTTTTTATATCAGAATATTAATTAAATTTTTATTTTTGTATTTTTTCCCCGGAAATAATTAAATGTTGTGTTTTATATTACTTTTCATTTTCTTGTTTTTTGATATTTTGCTTAATTTTGAAATTATTTCATAAACGTAATAATTTCGTTATATTTTTGGCATTTGAGAAAAAGTTATCTTTTTTATCGAATCTCGATAATAAAATATTTACCCACTTTTCAGAGTTGAACTGGAGTTTCTTGAGACCGACGAAGTATGGCGATAGTAGTCAAATCAGCAGAATGACGAAGAATATGAAAGAGAAGATTAACAGAGAAAGCGAGAGAGAAAGAGAGAGAAAGCGAAACAGAGAGAAAAGTATCTGTATAGCTGGCGCTCTACCGACAGGCGCATGTCGACGATCGCTGGAAGACTGCTGATATTCAAACGCAAAATTCACTGCAGTCTCAGAAACGCGCGAGTAGCAGTGCGTTACGACTATAAAACGTGAGAGCAAAAACGCGGCTTTTCGTCGCGTTACAAATCGCGCGCAACATGAAATATCGCGACAATACAAAATTCGTGTGTTTAACATTTATTTTTGCTGGAATTCTTCTGTCGTTCGGTAAGTAATTTATTTTATTTCATTTATATTAATTTACTAACTTAAGATGCATGAAAAAATTGCCGGTTTTTTGCAGACAAATGAAACAAAAGAAGTGATATACCTTTTTCTGAATTTCAAATATTATAGGTGATTTAAAAAAAATGATAATTAGATTTTTTACAAGAATCTGATTTATAGTCATATGTAATATGATCGAATTACAAAAACATTATTTTGTTATATTACAACAAAAAATTATACAAAATATAACATTTTTTCCAAGAACTGTTTTTATTACAAATTTTTAAACATGTTTTTTATTCACCTGATTTTTTATGAATTACGAAACCATGGTCGTATGATTTAAATTATTAAAGCGTTAATTTTTATGATTCCACAAAAGTGACTTTTATTTTCACAATGAGAAACATATTATCCAAATTGTTATATCAATGAACAATCCATTTTCCTGAAACAATTTATTTCTTCTATATAACTCAAATTGAACGATATTCCATTTAAAGCAAAATCATTTCTCTTTTATGCGAAACATTTTATTATGATTTATTGTATAAATGTTAACTCTTTCTAACATAAATTTGAGATATCGCAAGTTCATCTTAAAACGTGCGAGAGGAATTTAAATTAGATACGAATTTAGCATATCAAATTTGTCTTAAGCAAATTTTTTGAAACGCATAAAAAGTGAAACAAAAATTATAAAATATTCATACAAAACTTAAAGTAAAAATAGTAAAAAAGAAGTAAAACAAAATATTACTTGTATTTTGTCGAAATTTAAAAATCAATAAATAATTAGTCGTCGTTTTACTTGAATGCACTTACGTACAAGCACACGCATATCAAATGCGACTCCCAAACAATTTGAATTCACGAAATTCCAAAGAGGATCCGATTTCCTACGCGTTTCACTGAGTAATGTTCAACCAAATGAAGATTTTAGTGCTTCCTTGGTTCTACGACTGAGTGTTTCTCGGCTTTCGACTAATAAATTGCATTCAGAAATACCAAAGATCTTTCACATAAAACGCCTTGCAAATTTTCATTTCTAACGGATTTTATATTCAATCATTTTTCGACATTTTATATTCAAATTACAAATAGTCATCGAAAGTGATATTTCATGAATTAATGCAGATTTAAAGATGTTCAAATGATTGCTTACATTTATATTTTATGATGAAAATTCAATATAGCTTAGATATGAAATCCGATTTAAAAATAGGACATTTATATTGTGGACTTTGGTAAATTCGAAAATTGAAAAATTTTTATAATCATTTGTGTCTTTTGCAATTTTGATGTATCCTGAAACACGATTACTTTACCTAAACGTTAAATTAAAGACATGTATTCAACAAAATTGGCCACTTTTTGCTTAATTACGAATTGTGAGTTAATAATATATACTTGGAGTATCTAACGAAGTTATAAACCATCCAAAGTTCTGCCCCAACGTGATTCAATGAACTTTTTAACGAATGAAAATTTAATGAGAAGATTTTTTTCAATATCATGCCAAACTCGTATCGCCCGGTAGATATGCTTTGACATCAATTTAGTGTACTAACTAACCTTACAAGATGAAATCTCGAGAGATTATGCCTAGGGCATATAGTTCATCAACTCCCGAGTTCAACGTATTAAAACATTAGCCCCAAAATCGAAGTCCTTTATGATAAACCATATGATAGTTTAATCTGATAAAATTTAATTCTGTTAAAGTATATAAATGATATTTATTTTTGTATAATACATCTAAATTGATTATAATTGCTGTAATTTATTATAATTACTTAATTTAAAAGTCTTTTTTCGTAATACTGTAATATCAATATTAGTACATTTATAAGTAACAAAACTTGAACGGATATTGTAATATTCACATCATAATATTCCATTTTAAACAATATTTCCTACACACTTTGCAACAAAATTAACTGGAAGAGTTAATATTAAAGTCAGGGAAGGTATTAAACTGGAATATGTACCACTTAAAAGTCTGAAGTGTTACTCATAATAAAGTTCATAAAGTTGAACAAAAATGTATAAATCCTTTGTTATAACTTTCAATTTAACTAATTCTGTCATATTAACTCTATCATATTTTAATAGTAAAATACAATTAAGTTGTTAAGTTCAAGTTTATATTATCTTAATTAACATCAAAAAATTTCAAAGATAAAATTTTATACATCTTTCAAAAGCTTCTTTTTTATCGTCGTTTCTTCTTCCCTTTTTTAACAAACTTTCTACCATTCATTGATTTGATTAAAACATACAATTGATCCTGTTTACAAACTTTTCAATTAACGATCATGAAGGAAAAGAAAAGTTTTAAGCAAAAAGTATACATTTCATCCTTAAAATCTGCTTTGTACTTTTTAAACAACAAGAGCTTTTCTTTTTTATTTATGTTGATATGTTAAAACTTTATCAAAGCAATATTGCGCATTTCTGTATAATGAATAGACAAACTCAATCGAAAGTTGTGTAGGATTATTACAAACATAAACTATGTCGTACATTTCATCTTTATTGCTAGAAAATAATTTGGTCGTTGAACGATCAATATCTTTACGTTTCGTTGACCTGAAATTTCACTGGCATATCATAGCAAATTTTCAAGTGTGTTTAAGTAATTTTCTGATTAAGGTCTTCAATTTAATCAAACTCAAATTTTGAGAATTACTGAAAATTGTATTTGTTGTGAAAAATTGTACCTTTTCGAGTTCAATAGTTTATATAAATATTATATTATGCACCAAGGGCGGAACAATAACGATTACGAATGAGTACTGATAATTCATACAAAACAGTAATCACTGTTGTGCACACTCTATTTTATATCATAAGTACAAGGTAGTAGGTACTTTATTATTGTTCAAAACAGAGGACGATGAGTAGTTAGTAATTGCTTACTGCCCTAGGGCTATTATAATGATTGCAGCCTATATTTGAGAACAATAATGAAGTACTTACGGTTTACGTATGATGTAAAAAATATTCATTGATTGGTTGAATACTAGGCATTGATTCATACTACTTAGGTGTTCACAAAGAAAACAAAAACGTATGTAATGCTTGAATATGTAAAGAAGGAAAATAAAGTTTGCTTATAAACAAAATAGATACAATTTCTTCTCGCAAAACATAAGAACTTTCTGTTTACCAACAAAACATAAACAAAGTTTGTTTACATACAGAACTTAAATAAATTTTGTTTACAATAAGACATGGACACAGTTTGCTTATGCACAGAATACGAACAAAGTTTGTTTATCAACAAAAACAAGAAACTGTTTGCTTACCAACAAAACAATGGATAAAGTTTATTTACATACAAAACATGAACAAAGTATATTTACAATAAGACATGGACACAGTTTGTTTATACACAGAATATAAACATAAACACAACATAAGTATGCTTATCAACAAAAACAACTAACTGTTTGTTTACCAACAAAAGAGAATAAAAAGAAACTTGTTTATCAGCAAAAAAAATAAAAAATTTCTTTTGCAAAAGAAATAAAAAATAAAGTCAATTTTTGTATATACTATGATCATAAATGTATTTATCGTTAAAATGTTATACATTACGAAAGAACATATTTGCTATTAATAAATGAAATAAACAGAAATTACCAGAGTATGCGCAAATTTTTTAATATTTTTTTGTGAAATTTAATTATGCTGACAAATCGAGTCGATGAAATTATGAACATGTATGCTAATTGTAAAAGCTTTTAAAACTTATTTAACCTCGTTCAATTTAGCGACTGATAAGTAAAGCATCAGTACTTAGCAAAATGAAAAGCTCATATGATAATCTATCGTAAGTTTAACTTCTACTAGAAAATTGTTGAATCAGGCCAAAATTTACTGTTAAGTCATTATTATATTAAACTCGGTAAGCACATCTTTAACAGTACGTTTTAAATTCTGTTTCATACATTTAATATCCGCGCACATATTTGCAAGTCATAGAAAATGTATAACTGATTGATGTTGCGTTACTTCAACTATTACCCTTTTCACGTTTAGCAACTCTTTGAAACATCAAAAATTACATTAAATTTGAAACATTAAATTTATAAATACTTTTTTCTTGCTTTTCAATTAAATAAATTAAAATTTGAAATAAGACTAATTTTTGTTCATTAATTAATAATAATGTCAACAAAATTTTGCATGGTAATAAATGTCAGGCACAATAATATCCGAGAACTCAACGAATTTATTTGCTTAATTAAATCAAAGAGCGTTAACGTAATCAGTGTCTTTGTCAACAATCAGGTATGTTGATATTATGAGAATAGAATTGTGTTTATGATCAAAGTGAGGCAATGATAAAATTTTAGCATCAGCATTGGTGGGAAAAATAATGAATTGACTCGTTAAATATTTAATGTCCCGAGTGAAAATGATGTCGCAGATGTTATCAATGAATAAATCTATTGCTGATTAATTTTGCATTGTGCAAAATGATTTTCCACATTTTCATTTGCTCAAACTTGGATAAATGCGGCAACAGCTGCATTGTACATTTTCAACCGGCGAAACACATCCACGTGTTCTATCATATCGCTTAACTTTCAATACCTGTAACATTTTTCAAACTTATTTATTGTGAATAATGAATTAAATAAACAAAAAAGTAAACAAAAACAGTAAATTTCAGTAAAGTAATTTGAATTTAAAATAGCAATATATAATTTTTATTTTTAAAAAATCATGCATTTTTATAACTAAAAACACGAAACAAAATTTTATATTGAAATTAATGTAAAACAGAGGAAAAATGCTTTATTTGTTGTAGAGATAGAAAATCTAGTTGGTATGTGTTTTTAGTTCATCGTTGAATAAATATTCGAAATTGGATAGGAGATTATATACGAACTGTGAATTCAACAGCTGGGAAGTTCAAGAGCCAGAACAAAGAGATATGTCTAGTGAAGAAAAATTATGAGTGTTTTGTAGAATGAAAAAATGACAAATAGTGACGCGATAATTGCGATGATTTTATTATATTATTTTTGTTGATTATAGCTAAAAGCTTTACCGTACTTATTTATTGATTTCAAAAAGGTATTTTATTTTTTAATTGTTAATAAGAAAAAGTGCAACAGTTAAAAAATTATTTTGCTGTATTGTTTAATTGAATTGAATAAATTAATATATTTAAACTAAAATGTTAGGCTTAATAAGTTGAGCAAAGTGTTTCTGCATTTTATGACCTAATTTGCCATGAATTTTGTCAGCATACATTTAAGTTTTAAAATTACCTAATATAAGAAGTCTCTTAGTGAGATTATTACAAAATATGTCGTGAAGTTGAAACATAACTAAATAATTGTAAAATACAAATCCTTCTGTAATTACATTTCTGGTTAGCATTATAATTTCTTTCATCCGACCTTAATTCCGTTATTTTTAGACAAAAGTTTTCAGTTAAAAAAATTGTTGTGTAATTTAAGTTTTTGACTTTAACATTTTTTATTTAAAATGCAACAAAGATACAATTAAAATATATTCAATTTTTATAAACCATTATGTACAAATAATTAATGTACATAAAGTTGTCAAAATAAATACAAATAATTCAAAATTTTCCTGTCGCTTGAAGCACTTTTCTTGAGACTTATCGTAACCAGTCATCTCATAAAACAAGGCACATAGCCATTCTTTTGGTTAGAGACCATCCATCGTACAAGTACCTAATAAAAGTAAACTCTCTACTAAACTTTAACCAAATAAAAGATACGAAAAACTTAAGATTGTTTACTTAAAATAAAAGTTAAAATGAAAAGTCATTTTAATTTTTAATTATAACAAAATAATAACAAGTTTTATTTACATAAATACTAATTTTTTAAAATTAAAGAAAAAATTTTTTTAGTTACTCGGGGAGGGAAATGCCATTTTCCTCCCTAGGGAGATTTAGGAAAATGGCTTTTTTCCCTCCCTCGTAACGAAAAATATAGTACGCAACATGGGAGACGATCTCATCTCCCTTGTTGCGTAATATACTATTACGTCACGCGGTGCCGTAAATGCAGTTTACGACACAGGTTAGTTTTTTGAAAACAAAATTTACGGCTTCCTTTCAAAGTAAAATATAGTTTGCAATATATTTTAAATTTTCTCTCGCGATTGCAACCCTCGGCTTGGTCTCGGGTGTAAACTTCGCTTCAGAAAAAGAAGTTACGATTGTATCTCCCTTGGTACAAAATATACTATAAAACATTTTGGAATAGTGCTATAAATGTAATTTGTTAATTCAGACGAGGTAAAACTTTGTATAACTAAATAGAATTATAATTATAATTACAAAATAATTTTTTTTTACATTACGTGGAGTTTAATTTTGTTAACTTTGGTAATTTTCTGGAAATAGCAAAAGTTAATAAAACTTTTATATATAAACAGTATTTTCTGATACTCAATACAGACAATGTAATCATTTGTTTTACATTTTGATTCAAATTATATAAAAACTTTAATTATAAATATAATCTCATCTTTTAAATTCCATCGGAATTTATATTGAAAATTAAAATAAACTCAGCTGTTATCAACTCTTAATAAAAAGATCCTTTAATATTATTAGCATAAACAGGAAAAATAAAGCAACGCGGTTTTATAAAAAATAAATGAATGAAGTAAATAAAACGTGATAAATTTCTCCTTGATCTTTCAATCATAAACAACAATGAATCAAGGGTAGAAAGCAGGGTTGAGAAATGTTTTACACGTGATTTTTACGTACCGTGAAAAACGAATCTTAAATTAATCCAGGCGCTATTTTTTGTACTAAAACTACGTGGAAAACTTTTCCGAACGATTTTACGAAAACTGACTTTTCCCTTGAGAATGTACTTTACGATACGCTTGTAAAGCAGACTCGATGCACCGCAGTAGAGCATACGACTGAAAACGAAATGAACGAGTTTAGCTTTGCGTGTCGACAGAAGATCCGGCTGATGGAAAAGTTCCATTATGTTATCCAGCTGCTATTGTTGTTCAAGAAGATGGATGTTTATCTCGCATTATTGGTCACATTGCTGCCGCACACGAAAGAGAACTGCCTAATAAACAGTGGGGTAATGACTCGTGCAACATTACGATGCAACTTAAACGACGACTTCAACCAATTTTCTTAAAAAATTTTCAATTTAATGGCTATTTCCTTTTTTTATTTTGGGCTGGAATTATTTATGATTACATAAACGGGCTACATTGTGAAAAATTAATGTACATTCTGAAAAAAAAGTTATTACAAATATTAATAATACATTATATAAATAACATTGAAAATAATCAATAAAATGTGTCATTAAATATAAAATTTTTAATTAAACATTATTACTTTGACATCGAATTTTTTTATAAGTTCATATTAAAGTTCGCTCTCTTCCATCAAAATATCACGATTTCTATGATGCGTCGTAAATATTAATACCAGATTTCTTTCAGCGAATTTTTCTTAGACCATAATTTTCCGACCATAATTTAGCCGATAGTCTATTGGAAATAAATTGATCGTATTGATTTAGCTGGCAATTAAATATGATAAAATGATTGTAAAAAATAAAGATGAAAAATTTAAGTGCATTAATACAAAATGAGTAATTAAAGTCTTACTTATGCTCATATTTTATATGTAATATGGTTCATATTTTATTCACCAGCAAAAAATTAAAAGACGTGTTAAATCATTTATTTGTCACTGGTAATCTGTAAAATATATAATCCTAATATGCTGAAATCTAAAAATTGTTGGCTGATTTTGCGCAATTGATTGACATGATTCAACACAACCTACTTTTTTGTCGAAATAAACTATTCAATGAAATTGATTTATTTCATATGACTGAAAATACCTTATTTGAATATTTAAAGAAGTGATTTTGCTTCTTAAAAAGGCATTTTTGTTGCAACAATTTTTCAAAAGCATTGGTATAAATATTTTCGCTCGACAATTTTTTCTCGTGCATTAAAGCAGACTCAACGTAAGCATCACATTACTTTTTCTTTTATTATTAAAATACAAAAAAAACGATACAATTTTTAAGAAAATTTTGTAAAATCCTAAAAGGTAAGTATAATAATAATAGAAAAGCTAAAATAAGAAAATCTCAAAGATATTATAAAAACTCTTATATATGTTAATTCTATTATTTCATTAAAACATATGTTTCCACATTTTAGAACCATATAAATCAATAATTATAGTTCATATAGACAATTTTTATTTGCACCATAAAAGCCGAAGAGTTCATAAAAATGTCTGTGAGCGTAAAAATAATTTAAGCATGCATTTTGCGAAAAGTATTGGAAGGAAAAAGAGGATTATAAAAGGTGTACTAATCGCATCACCTTAAAGGCCGTACCGAAACGTCAACTGCGCGAATTTTCTTGGAGATTCACTCTTGAGTTTAATTAAACTTTGCAGCAAAATCAATCTTAGAACAAAGATGCGAAGGAATTACTTTCTCACACTCTCGCTTTCTTCGTTTTCCAACGTGACCGTGTCGCTTTTCCCTTATTTTTTTTCGTCCTTCTTTAGTGCTCAATTCCCGTGGAACAAGCCGTTCAAGTTACGCCAGAGAGGAACGTAAAAATAAAAATCGCAGCCTCGACGAAAACGATGTTCAACAGGGAAAATAGACATAACGGTTGATTCGATTAAATAAAGTTGCAAATTTAATTGTCTCGAAAGTGAGCTGCTCCTCGTTTTGCGAAACGGGAAATATTCAAATTACTGTAAAGTATCATCGTTGAATATTTATTTTGTTTTTTCTTCTTCGTTTCTACTTTGTTTTTTCTCAGTTGCTTATTAATCAAAGTCAAATTAATATTCTCGCAGGAACCACTGTGGAATTAATGAATTGTTTACGAAAGCCCTTATACTTTTAACATTGGTAAATTCTATTTTTGGTAATTGAGGTCAACGATGATAATTATACATTTGGTCGAGACAGAAAGTTTATAAGGTGTAAGATGTAAAGCTTTCGCGAATACCGCAAGAAGTGCAAAGTATCTTCAACTCCTCTTAACGAAGCATTAACTATGCACTTTAAACTCAGTCGCTCTTTTTCTGTTCCATTTTCAACTACGCTTATATTTCTCGAACGCAAGCTTTCTTTATCTTTATAAAGAACTTTATCTAAACCGCAGTATGTTATGAAGGTGCAAAAACGTCTGTAATGCTTTTGTGACACCGAAATATAAAAAAAACCTAGACCCATAAAAAAACTGACAACATTTTGCTCGTTACACGTTTACGACTTAATTTAGCGTTCGCAGTTTCAAATATATTCATATACAAATAAATGTTGAGAAAATTCAATAATAATAAAATATAGGTATCGGCGTATTTTATAGAAATGGAAATATTTTAAGTATATCATTACATTCAATTTAAGTTGAGTTAAGTCGAATTTCACCGAGTTAAATTAGTCAAAGTTGTACAATTAATTACTGAAATTGAAGTAATGCTTTTATAGGGAATCTTGTAGAGCTGTATTATGAAATAAATTATTAGCAATCAACGTGAAAATCAAACAGGTTTTGCTTCTTTGGTTAATTTTGTTCTTTCAAAAGAAAGACCTATATTGAAATTAATGTATTAACTTATCTCTGAAAGTAACTTTCTTAAAAATGCATATTTTTTAAATTCAATTTAGTTTCTATTCGATTATAATCTTAATTGTACAAATTAATGCATTACTTAATTTTTTTGAAATATCTTTAGTGTCAATTATTTAATTGAGTTAATCAATCACTTTTTTCAAAATTAATTATCAGTTCGAACGTACATGAAAATTGATTCCGTTAAAATTACACACATACATCAGTAATCCAATTCAGCGTACTCAAATATTTATTAGTACTTAATAAACATAATTAAAATGACACAGTTACTTGTAATATAACATGGTTTAATAAAATAATTATTTTTTATTTATACATTTCGACGCGTATATTCAATTTCTTTTATTTCTAAATAAATCTGTTGTAGTAACTGAACTTTTATTAGTAAGTAGCAAGTTTATTTCATTCTAGAGAAATTAGGTTACACAATAAAATAATTGTTAGTTATTTTCAAAATAGAAAACAGTTTATAACTTAAATACAGGAAATTCTATTTATCTGAAGGAAAAAGAAAAAAAACAATTTAACAATTTTAAGTAGTTAGAGTAAATATATAGTCAGACAAACGGGGGTAGCAAAAGAGAAAATAAGTTTTGTTTATCATTTTCTTTTTTTAAACGTTCACAATCATTTTTGTATTGAAATTCTATAGATTTTCAAACTAGTTTGAAGAATGTTGCGTAATTTATATACCATACTTAGTATTGTATAAAGCGTATCAGCGATAAAATATAACAATGAAATAAAACTAGTCAACGTGTTTCTATACGATTCTTGAAATTTATATGACCATAAATCGATTTTCTTTTTATATGAAATCACCATCTCTCGCCATTTAGAAACCAATGAATCTAAATGGTGTACTGCTTTGAACATCTTTGCTTTGTTCAACTGTTTGCAAGAAGATAAATTTCAACATCTTTTCTTAAAAATATTTCTTTTCGCGCAAAATTTTTCCAACAAATCTCGCCATCGCAAAATTGTCATCCTGTATTTGCAATTTGTAAATAAATCTTTCAACTGATTTGTCGCCATTTCTATCTCTCTTAAGAATAGAAATCTTATCGTTTATTATTCTCTGTCTAAGAATAATTTTTAAATTGATTCAAGAGAATACTTTTATGTTGACGGAGAATGAAAAAAAAACAAAGTAAAGTAAACTGTGGGGAAATATGTAACATGTGTGATTATTCGATCGATTTCTCTTCGACTCATCAAACAACATTTCTTTCGGCGGATACAAATTTTCGATTTGTCACAGTCAAAGAGGCCACATCGGAAAATGATCTCGAATGTCAATCACGAAGACGCGTTGTTCGTTGGGGCGATAAGACTCGATGAAATGCCGCGGAAAAAGGAACGGAATTTTTCGAATCTCAACGTAGCACCTGCCAGCGTCCTGGCAATCGTTACTAAGGATAAAGCCTTTTCGTATTTTCTTTCCAATAACGCCTGCGTTGCAAGTTTCCGCGTTTTTATGCGAGTAAAGAGGGCTGTGCAACACCACTTGAGAGAATAAGCGAAAAATGAAAATATATGAAATTATATATACCGAAAGAGAAAAATATAAAACAACAACACTCCCGGAGAAGTGCTTCCAACGAACATAATTTATTTGGAAATTGAGGTCTTGCGATGTATTAAATGTTTAGACTTATATATCAAAAAATATATATGTACATATACCCTGATCCTTGCATTTCACCAAAATTTTGTTGTGCATAAATTTATTATTTTATGCAAATTTAGTCGGAAAAGTAAGTGATGCTTAAAGATTTTTGTTTGAATTTAAAAAACTGGAATTTACGTTATTCTTATGTGTAAATTTTGATTTATAAAATTAATGATTGGTTTATATATCACACATATTTAATGAATATAATTTAATTGCTGATATTGTACACGAAAATTTATGTTCAAGTATTTGGATAAAAGTATTGATAAAATTGCAAATTATGAAATTTAATGATATTACAATTTTTTATAGAAGTTTCAATAAAATGAATCTTGCAAATCTTTGCTGCATTGATATACGTAAACTTTAAATTAATTTTAGTTAACTACATACACTATAATATCTCGTTTCTACAAAAAAAGATTTCCTTTAAAAAATTGAAAATCTGAAAAAATTTACATAAATTTTCAGCCAACAGGAATTTTCCTGAGGCACAAAATTGAATAATAAATAAATAAAATAAATAAATAAAATAAATTATACAATATATATTATATAAATCCAGTAACTTTTATTATAATAATTTTTCACTCATACATAAACATTTACTATAACATTACTTTATATCATAAAAATCAATAAAATGAATGAAATGGTTCTAATGTAAGTTACAAACGTAAATTCGGTTATTATGGCTAACTTGTTATCGATTGGATTTGCATGACTGTTTCTTCGACGAAACGTATTTTCAGGGAGAGTGCAACACTTGTAAATTACACTCAACTGACTGTAATTGGCATACACTGCAATAAGCATGTACTTTCGTCGATATTTCATTACACATTAAGGCAAATCGCATCAGTTAATTAACTCACCAGATCAGTTAGAAAATATTAAGTGTTACATTCTCCGGCACTTACATCAAAGTCCTTTTTTTCTCAGGTAATTCCGAGTTCGAAGAAATAAGATGAATGATTTTGTAACACTTAATGAAAGACAAAATTAAAATTAAAAGTTTGAAAGTTATTTCATTAAAATTTGTTAAATTTTGTAAATTACAGCAGCTTATCTGTTTGTAAATTACGTCAATATATATACATTCCTAACATACTTATGAGGATAAGTGAAACAATATGAACTCAGGCGTTCTAATTAGACAAAATAAAGTGTTTCATATTCAAGCAACTAAAGTGTTTCGCATATTTGTGCTCGTTAGATGTTACACCCGCAGTTTCAACTGTTATGGGATCCAAAAAGTTCATTACTCGATATCGCATTACAGAAATAGGATCAAACTCTAAAGGAATCCATTTGACTTTAAAGCTTGCTCTCGCTCACTGGACCGAAACTTTCGTTTCAGTTGTCTGCTTAAGAAGTTAAATGTTGTACCGAAAACTTTCGACAGTATTAGTTTTCTTATTTCTAAATAAGTATGAAAAACGTCAATTGAATAACTTTTTTTGTTGATTTCGCAGGACTGTGTCAGAATGCGCAGAGGCCGAATTCTTACAGTACCAAATTTCATTCAACTGATGAAATACACCAGCCTGAAGATTCGTATGTTTAAAGTGTTTTTCAATTTCTTCGTGTGTGCTTTGTTCTGCATGATTTTTAGTGCCATGTTTGTTTTAATTGCAGGAAATTATATTTGGAATATATATAAAGTGTATTATAAATAAATGTATTATTTTTAATTATATGTTGTAGATATATGAGTTTATGAACAAATTAGAAATTTGAATATCCATGAATTCCTTTTTATTCTGAAATATTTTTTCATAATAGTATTTTATGTTATAGTAAATTCTACATAAAATATATATTTTGAGTTTTGTATGAAACATATATAAAACAATATAAAAACCATATAAAATATGAAAATATCTATATAATTTATATATTAATTGCGGCTATATGGCATATTTTAGAATTAAAATACAATTACATTTTATAATTTCGTCCGCGAGGGTTAATGACGAACAATATAAATTCTTCTGTTGTAAAATGAAAATAAAAATGTTAATAACAATTTATTCTTGCACAGTCCGAATTTTTTTGAATTAAATTTGATGAAATGCGAGAACTCACGTCATATCATTTCTCACGAGACTTCCGACCAAATATTCGGATATCATTTCAATTTTGAAATCGTTAAACTATAAGGAAAATAGTCTCCTTGAAATATTTAAGTTTCATTTGACTTATACTTCTTTTTTGCCCCTCTTTAAATAATCCACATTATTATATAAATAAATGATTTACTAATAATTTGTTACGCATGATCGAACTGGATTTTCCGGTATTTATTGTTTTATTCCAATTTTATATAGCTATAAAAATCTTTTTTATTATTCATTTTAATCTCAGCTTTCATTACAACTGTGTGCAAATATATTTCAATAATCCCGATGCAAACAATTTTTAATATTAATTTAACATTCAACGATTATGGTTGATGAACAGTTAAATTTCAAAAACACAATTAATCGGACCTTTTTGAAATTAATTTTACTTGTTCTTAACAAATGAAAAATGTAATAAAATAATAGTTGTTGAAGAGAGAAATTTGAACCTTAAATGCATGCCTTGATTTCTTGACAACAAATTATCGTCGCAAAATGAATGCGACTTAATGTAAAGCAACGATTAAGATAAAGTATAGATGAACAAGTTAGACGAATTTACTTTTTCTGCTGAGGAAAAGACACTTTGTTGTCCATTAGCCGAAACGTGCCACCCGAGAGAAGTATGATGCTCGATGAAGATGAGACAGTCTTTACGAATTGGCAAGGTGCAGTGGAGTCGGAAGTAGCGCCTGGAGCAAACGGAAATGGGAACAGAGCACTCGTAACGTCGGAGAATTCTGCTTCATCGTTTCTCCAGCAGCAGCGCTTCAATTCTAGTGAGTGAAAAAACGTCCTTTTACAACATCCGTCAGTATAGTCGTTGAAATAAAGACACATTGTGTCAGCAAGTTGATTTCATTTTTACTCACAAAAAAAGAACGATGCTTTCGCTTTAATTAAATAAGTTTCAACACCAAAATATGAAATATTGTTTGAAAAATCATTTGTATAATTGAAACTTTTGATTTTTGTGTGTAAACAATCTTTTGTTTGTTTTGAATATTAAGAATCAAAATACTATGGGAATGTAAAAAAGTGCAATCTATTTGTATTTATTTACATATTCTTATTTGTGTTTACGTTTTGTTACTTTATTTTCTTTTCATGGCTTTTGTTTACAAAACAGATATTAATGAAAAAGAAGCATTGTTGTCTATCTGTGAATATAATAAAACAAACACAGCATGACTTTATTACAGCGAATAAATAGTTCACGAAAAAGAGAGAGGGCGCAAAAGAATTTGAAGATTCAGTCAATAGTCTGAGAGTCAAAGTTGAGTAAACAACCCACAATTTTCAAAGGAATGTCAAATATGAAGACCTTTAAACTCAATTAAAATTCCCCTAAAATGATTATACGCTTAAATGTCAATATTACTATATCATAATATTTTATGCTAAACTTCGTTATAGAAAATGTTCTATAAAATATTATATTATTGCATCATATTTCTTTTTTGTACATTAAAAATGTAAATAAGTTTTTTCAAACATATTCTCTCGGAATAAGATAAAAATTGTATAACAGAATTTTTCTTAAGGGTACATTTATTATATTTTTAGCGATCTCTCGTCAAAAAGACGTTAGCAGTCATGGTCGAAAGAAACGTCGACGTAAAAGCAAAGTAACACGCGGCTCTGATGAGGAATTGAACGAAATAAAGGAAGTCGACAGAATGCAAATAAAGGAACGAAAGGGAAATTGGGACCTCAAAGACGATGCAAAGGGTACGACCGAGTATAACACGAGAGTGCGGCAGTCGAGAAAAAAGTTGCGCGACGATAGACGCAGAAGGCGGAAGAACCGCGAACGGAAGCGCAACAGAAACCGACAAAAATCGCGGAAGAATTCCACCACCACGTCGCTTTGCTTCCAAAAGCTCAGCCAATCGTGGACCGTTTTTTCCAGATCGGACTCTGATAATAGCACGGGATGCAAAAATTCGACTGATACTAAGACCTTGAATCAAATCAACTTTTTATCCACCGGAAATGAGTCTTTAAATAATGAAACAGACAGCGCTGAGCCCATTGTTTACGGTACGATTTTCAGCTTTTGATGATTTTAAGTTTAAAATTCAAAAGTCTTTAACAATAGTCGAATTATTGTAATGTATTTTGTTAATTTTAATACAAATTATAAAATTGTTGTAACTATAATATTAAATGAAATGTTCATTCTTCTGTAAAATGAATGAGAAACTATTTGTTCTTATTTACACAATATTTAGTCTTTATACTTTCTTGCCAATAGTTAAGACTTTTGTTATTTGGTTACAAAAGAAAAGTGTGCAATCGTATTACTTAAAGACGCTATAATAAACTTAACGATTATTTCATTGTTATGAAAATGTAAAAAAAAGTAAGTAATGATAAGGTTATGAAAAGAACTTATATTTATAAGAAGCATTTTTCTCAAGACCAATTTCATCTTTAAAGTAGTCTATTCATTAACTTTTCCAATATCAAGACGAATATCTTATACGGTATGATATTATGTTCATCGAAAATAGAACTTTTACCGTGTAAATCCATCGATACAGAGCTGCAAAAAAGGAAATATAAAATGAAAAATTAATTTCCTATGATTTTTAATGTCAACAAAATTTTCATAATTTCATTCATATGTAATCAGCCTTTTTTACTGTGCCAGTTTAATAGCGTATTATCATTCGACGGTTAACTTATAAGTATAATATCATTTAAGATGGAATTTTTGTCAAGTACCAATATCAAATACCGATCGCATTTCGTTACGTTGAAAACAACCGTTCATTTTTAAAAGGAAAGTGGAATGTAATTTGTCGAATAATATTTATGCTATTATTATATGAAAATGCACATATCATTTTCTTAACAGTTATTACAACCCAGATGGAAATTTTAAATTTGGCCAGTAATGGCGATTAGTGGTCGACCGTCGTATTTCATCGTCGGCGCAATATTGGCAACGAAACACCAAATTACGTTGCACCAGTACTGGTCGTCGAACGTTGGCGCAACGATGGGCCAGTACTGGCTACCAGTACTGATTTTATTTTAATTAATTTTTCAATTTTTAACAATAAAAAATGGGACATATCGAATTTTTAATTCTTAATTGTTTTCTTATGTTATTTAAGGTTATTATTAATCTTTTAATTAATTAAAAATGTGTTTTTTTTTTTTTTTTTTTTTTTTTTTTTAA
>JABFPJ010002762.1:0-18349 GCA_022817425.1 Gryon sp. ZL-2020
CAAGCAGACAGACAAACAGACAGACAAACAGACAGACAAACAGACAGACAAACAGACAGACAAACAGACAGAAAAACAAACAGACAAACAGACAGACAAACATACAGACAAACAGACAGACAAACAGACAGACATAGATTGAAGTTTATATATTAGTAGGATATAGTATGTAGTTAACATAAATCATTCCTTATTTGCATAGTTGTTTAAAATATATATCTTAAATCATAGAAGAATTTAATAAATTATTTGAAAATTAAAGAAAATCTTATTGCAAGGAAAAGCGATTTTTACTACAACCTAAAATATATGATTTATTACAACAATTTTTTGTTATATATCATATATTTTATTTTTTATTATTTCTGCATATAACATATAACTATTTTATTTTGTATATTATGCTTTCTAAAATTTACAAAGTTTCAAATGTATCTCTAAATCAATAATTGCTTGATTTCTTGAAAAAACTGTATGTTTAAAGACACATCTTTAACTTGAGGCAATTATGCAATTTTTCAATTATCCAGTTATACTCAACATCTAAGATAGCGTTCGTAATTTCTACATCTTCTCACCGCAATTCTACGGCCATAATTCTCATCCATTCTCATTATTTTGATTTCGTCTAAGGGTTTAGTGACTTAGACTTTGAAGGCGCGTGTCAGTAATTGTAGGGTTCCACTTGTCAAAAGAAATAAGCAGATAGGTTGAGCGGAAGTTTTTGAATTAGCGAGTATTTGGAAGAAACTATGATTTGGAAGAAACATTCATATGCCCTGCAGGCAAATTAGGTGTTATGATCTAAATGGTTACCACAAGTGTATTCCATACTAAAGGAAATATCAATTAGCCAGCTGATGTCAAGACAGACTAACTTGATTTGTCGTTTGTTGTTCAGGTTAGAAGATTGACTAATTTCATTTGATTTACATTTATTTGATAATTAAATGAAGTGGTTGGTTTGTATTATTATCTTCTACAAAGTGTCTTTTTGGTCAAAGTAAATTACTTGAAATAATTATCGAAGTAAATAATATTGCTATAATTATTGCTTTCTGAAATTTTTTAGTAGATTAGCAACAAATTTCAAAGTAAATTAATATATTTTAGTTTTCTTAATAAAAAGTTTAAACAAGTTTAGTATAAAGAAATATTGCATCTTCTTTTGCAAATTGATATAACGAATGTCCATTTTTGACTTAAATTTATATTATGGTAACTTAACGTTATTTACTCTTAAAATGTTTATCTTAAAAAATAATCTAATTGCACTTTGTGTAATGAATTATAAATTTCTTTTGCGACATGTATCACAACATTACATCTATTCAACACTTAATTTCATAATAATTCATCAATTCATTTAAAGTGCATAATTTTTTTCATTATTCTAAAGACCTTATCATAGTGATATCTGTACATTTTCGGGCGAGACAAGGCAACAAAGCCGTAGCCCCAAGCGGTATAACAATCTTTAAAACTAACTGTATTAGCTTTGCTATTCTTTTTCCCCCAAATCTTAAAAAGATAAATCGTTGAAATTTCGTTTAAAAGGTGTCTTTTCAGGTTGCTAAAAAAATAATAAAAGCCACGAAAAAAAATGTTAAACACTTGGGAGGAGTTGGTTCAAATGAATGGGTCTCGCAAGAAATCGTTTCATATTGCGTTTATTTGCCTGGTCTGCGAATGGTCGGTGAAAGAAGAGTTCGGGAACACCTTGCGTGGCAGGTGCCTTTGCGCGATTGCCGCAGACTGTCCCTTCGACTTCGTAAAAGTACGCACTAGACGTACTTAAAAATATAGTAGCTCTCGGACGCGCGTAAGCACCGTGACCTCCTTGATAAGAATCTATCGTAGTCGGCAAAAGGTGATCGTCAGATGCTCCGAAACACGGACCCTAAAGGGAACGTGCATGACCCTGAGCAACAAGACCATAAGTCGCATGATATGTGCAGTTGAAAAATTATCTTTTGCATTGATTAAACCGCCAGCGAGCTGCAAAGTATTACTGCATTACACGAAACGGAACTGCAGGTAACTTTTGTGCTGGCTTAATTGGATCATACACTTTTCTGATCACGATATTTTAGAATTTGTCATCGTCGGAAAAAATTAACCATTTTATCGTTAAAATTAAGCGAGATGGTATGATATTACATATGTTTCGTTAATAATATCCTTTATTAATTATCTTTATTACATACAATAATATAAAGATAATTAATACTGAAATTTAAAAAATCCTTTTTCAAATAAAGCAAGTGATATTCGTTATTAAATAAATTGTTTTTAAATTAAATGTTAAACTTTTGTCATTAATCATATTTTTATATTTAAAAATAATTGTCACTTCAGGCAGGAGTCGTAAACGTAAAAGACGAGAAACATTTCGCCGAGTTTACGTGTGCTCAACGATTATATCCGAGAACGACCCTTCATGACAATTTTATAAACTGTCTTTGTCCGGAGTGAGATTCGTATCAGATTATTACCAGAAAGTGTTTTTAATTTGTCCCCACAGAATGGTCACTTGAAAACCAGACATTTTTTCCGCTCATCAATTACAAAATAGATAGGATGAGCTCGTTTATGTGATTAGAGGGGTTTACGTTTTCTTAAGTGTTTCTTTAGGTAATAGGCGAACAAAAAACATTCTTCCTACCGAATGAACGACACACATATATCAACATGAAATCGTGTCACTCAGTTATGGAACCGCAAATCAAGTCGTTATTACTAATGTCTTTTTTGTTTTGAATGATGCTATCGTTTTAAATCTTTTTATGATTTCTCATAATTCTCATCATCGTGTGAAATGAAATTAAATGAATTATTTTATGACTCAACTATGAACATTAATTAAACCAAATGTTGTAATAAACATTTAATTTCATTTAACTTTTAAATTTAAGTTTAAATCCCGTATGGACAAAATACATTTACATACTTGGATAAGCATGCGTAATAGGCTTTACCGCACTAGTGTGGAAAATAACCTATTACGCACGCTTATCCACGAATGTAAAGCACTGTTCTTCACTCGTGTAATAGCTTGCGCCTAACTTCACTCGTAAAGAAATGTACTATTTTACGAATATGTGCAACATATATGTTCCATATATTTTTGCAAATTTACACATATATTTTTACATATATTTTTTAAAAATATATGTAAATAGATATTAAATATATAATTTTTTACCGAAAATATATTTTATGTATTTCACATATATTTTTGGATATATTTCTACGGGAAGTTACATTTAAAAGTGAAAATCATATAATCACAGTGAAAATAACTTGCTAATACAATTGAAAAGTAACATTAGTTCATTTTCAACAAATGTATTTTTTTCAAAAAAACACCTTTATCTTTTTTTTCTTTTTTGAAAAGCGAACTTTGAATATAATCAAAAGTAACATATTTTTGCCAGGAGATGTAATCTTGTTGCTCATGAAAAACAATACGATTTCGCCTAAAAATTGAGAATATATCTGACTGGATCTGTCGGAAAATCTAAGTTGCAACATGTAACACCTAACAAAGTACGGCATGGCTGGGCAATACTCGCGCGTCAAAGCTGTCTAATAATTCATTTTATGTAAAATGGTCGCGTAGGAGCATATTTTTGGCGAAATTTTGCGTGGCCGATGCCAAGGCCGATAAATCAAACTGACCGGTCAGTGTCGGGGCCACAAGCGCAGTCCCGGGGCTTCTTTAGCATATGTATGAAGATCGCGCGAGAAGATGTAATCCCAATATCGGCACACTACTTCCGGACGGAAAAGGCGCCCGGATTTTCTTTTATTCCAGGCCAGAAAGAGACTGAATTCTCATCCCCCTTTGATATTGTTCGTAGAAGACCAGTAGTTTCAGGATAAAGGGTGTTGTTTTGGTATGGATAGTCGGGAAAAGAGATTGGGCGACGACCGAGGGCCAAGTGCCGCGGCTGACTGAATAAAAATTATGGAATACGTTGCATATAAAGTAAGTGAAAAACAGACGGAGATGATGAATTGCTCGCGAGAGTTTAGAGAGTGGGAAGATAACGGACAGCGCCATCGATCACGAGCCGCGGCCGGCAATGACGTGTCGTTGCCTCACTTTTCTTCTGTTGTAAGCGTATAAGAAAGTCCTCACAGAGGTTACTTGTTTTTGCTATTGAAAATTATTTCAAAATGGCTTTTGCAGTGATTTTGTTGATATTGCTTTAAATCGTCACCATTTTTCACAGATATGTAATCTTTAATCAAATAAATTATATTATTTATTAAATACTGAAATATATACATTGAAAGTTAAAAGGTATTAATTAAATCAAAGTTATTATATTAGGCAGTTAGGATAGGACATAAATCACAAAAATATTGTCTAACAATTTAGTAAGTATATTGAAAATATACGGACTTTTAGTATAATATGCTAAAAATATATTAATTTTCATCTAAATTTAGCAAATTAAACTTCGCCATATTTTAAAATTGTTCATAATAATATTAAAAATAATATTTTAAAACAACTACAATATACTTAATGTTACATACATCAAAAGACATGAAAAAGAATTTATTAATTTCTGTGACATTGTCTTACATAAAAGAAAAGAGCTATTAATCGTGGTGTATTAATTACTTCATGATACAGACTAATTTAGTTGTCATGAAATAAGTTTATGGATATCTTGAATAACGATTATCTCCCACGCATTCTGATTTAAATAAGCCATAATTATAGCCATCATTTTTATTTACCTTTGCACCATAAAATAATCGTCACGAATGCAGTAAATTATAATTCATATTCATAATGATTCAGATTCATTATACAAATTTATAAAATACAACATAATTGCTCAAATTAATCTTGAAATAATCATTTTCATCAACCATGTAAATTCAAAAAAATAAATTATATTTAAAAAATTATATCAAAATTACGCGAATGTTCAAACATAAAATTTTTCTTTCAAAGTATACTTTTATATATTCATCACAAATTTTAATTATATTTTACTGCAGCTCTCCAATAACACTTCGCATCTCAACTATTTAATTTCTTTTGTTTATCTCAAACACAATAAATTTTTGTGCAACGTATAGCAATTTAGATAATCATGAAATCATAATTAAATTATTTCAACCAATTCGTGCGTGCAACTCACTTTTCATTTCTGCTTTATTATTATTAATGTAATATGTGATTTAATTTACTTTTTTTATAGCAAGCATTAAAATCTATATTAATAATATTAATTAAAACGGGAGGTTAAAAATGAATTCGTTATTTTGATTATCCTGAAAAATCTCGTTTCTGTGGTTTTGATACACGGACCTAAATTGATCTGCCTGACCCAGTTACCTAGTTACTAATGAGTGTTGTCAATTATGCGTGTAGTTGTGGGGCGGTTCAAATTAATGCAGTGAGGTAAAATTTACAAGTAAAATTCGCGCGTGCTGTATGCGCGGGAGAGATCGACTAGTGTGATGTGTTAGGAAAGAGTCGCTTTTAATTTGAGCAAGAGAATCGTGCGGAAGAATCTACTATTGAATTTGGTTAAAAACATTGATTGAAAAAATTAAAAATATTGTTAAATATGTTTTTTTTTCGTTTTTATATTGCCTTCTTATAGAAAAATAACACAGTAAATTCATCGATCGGAACATATTATACTTCACATGTGATTCATCATTTTGACGTGGTACTTTCATAATGTTCTGCCGATAAGAACATTTCATTAACATGTTACACTGGTATGAAATTCTTTTCCACTAACTCTTGCATAATGACAATTTGTCGCAGTAAAAGTGCACCGTCACAGAAAATTAACTCTAGTTTTCTTCGTCAAATAATTTTTACAATTAAAATAATCAGATGCGAAATTATCTTGTAATTAATTTGATTAGCGTTTGAGCACTGTGCATGGAATATCTACGTTTGTAATATCTATGTTAATGATATAAAAGTAATCCATATTAAAAGTATGACATAACATTTATGAATATAACATATACACATATAATAACGCTCGTATCAAATTGCTTTGATGTTTTTATTTCATGCTAAATAAAATCTGATAATTTTCGATAATTTGTTAATTAATATATAGGTTATGTTGAATATAAATTTAAAATAATTATCCATCAAAAAGTTTTTTTAATATTTTAAAAATAATAGATATACTGGAAGCAATAATTAATATAAATTACTTATAGTGAGAAGATAGCAAGTAGTTGAAATAGAATTTAAGAAAATATTTAGAAATTAACGTTGTAAATTTACATTGTATAGTCATAGGCTGCATGGTTACATTAAAAAATAGAATAATTTTGAAATCAAATCTATAAAGTTATATGAGCTTAAATAATAGTTTATGTAAAGATAAATATATTTATGTAAGCAAAATATACATAGGTTAAATATATTTCACTATAAAATCAATCAAGCATGAATCAAAATTATTTGTCAGTTGTGTCAAGTAAATTTGTTTCACTGATTTATGAATTCTTCAATATAACATAACAACTGTTATTTAAATATACATTTACGTAAAATATTGTATTCCTAATTAACTGAAGGAAAATCTTAATTGATTAAACAATAATTGTTTTCAAAAAGAAGTGAACTAAATAGAAAACTAATCATGCAAACACTACGTAAATAGTGCGGGTTAATTGAAGTCGATCTCATAAAAGAGGCTTCTGAGTGCAAAGTAAATTCGCAAGGAGAATCCGTCAAAAGACAATTCCAAAGTGCAATGTAAAGCTGAGTTTGGAAAAGACGAGACGAGCTGGTGATGGTAATGACGCGCGTACAAGTGATAAGTAAGGCGAGAAAGTGACAGGGCGAGAAACGACATGGTATAGTGGCTGTGCCCTCCATCTAAAATCCTTGTGCGATGCGAAATCTGCATTTCAGGGTAACCTGCCATTTTCACCTCTACGTCTACAAACACCGTCGTCGTCGTATCCGAACGCTCAGCGGGAGACCGAGAGCTTTCGAGCATCTCGCAAACACTTCTCTCTGCACGCGGGAAAAGCCTTCGCTATATCTAGTCGGTGGTTATAAACCGCCGACCAAGAGGGCTTCTCTCGTCTCGTCGATGTCGCCCTGTGTTATCCTACTTTTGCTTTCGCTTCTAGTATTTGCTTTGGAAGAGTGCAGCGTTGCGCCGTCGTCGCTTTATTCGACGAAGAGGATCGCGCGAAGACGGGATCAGCATTTTCCAAGGATATATTGCCTTCGAGAGCAATCGTTATTTCAGCGAAACGCATTGCTCAAGCGAACGCGAGAGAAAGAGAAAGACAGATAGAGAAAGAGACATTGGGTTGCGTCTTTTCCCCTCTATACGTTCGAGTGGTCCTTGCTTTCTGAGCCATCTCATTCTCCCTGTAACGTTCGATGCTACCCAATGTTCAGTCGGCGTACCTCTTTGAGTGTTCTTGCGATTCTTCCAGAGCAATTTCGAGTTTAAACCAGTTTGAAAATTACAAAACCTTTTGCCTTCTTTTTCGTTTGTTTTACCAGATTAGCATTGACTGATGTTTGCAATTTAATTTCGTTTTGACTATTATTTTGATATACTTTCTGCTATTTCAAAGAGTTAGATATATATGTAATATAAAACAATTTTACCCTTACGTTATTTGCTTATCATCACCAAACTTTTTCTTGATACAGAAATAAAATGCTAATATTACAGAATATTTAGTAATTAGACTATATTCTTATAACAATTTTCTGAAAAACATATAACAAATTAACAATTTTTCAGATTTTGTATACCTGTCAATCAAACTGGTAAATCAATATTGTGTTCACTCTATTACATAAATAAAATCAGTTTCAACTCATAAGGATTAGTAGATAGAAAAAACACCTCCCTAACAAAAGTTCGTCTACTTAAATAAAACAAAATCTCCATTACTCCGAACTTTATACTTTTAAAAGGCACACGTGCTGCCGTTGTCTTTTCGTTGCTCTTATTTCATCTCTCGTCCAGTGTTGAAAAATAGTTTGTTTTTTTTTTTTATTTTTTCTCCGTAGTCAAGCAACTCGTAACGCCGAGATGATATCCCCTGTGCCGCACGCGTCAGAATAGAAAAAGGCGACGAGTAATTAATCTGCGGTTTTTCCACGTCTAATTAGTTAGATTTATTCGGCTGACCCTCTTATACATCCGCGTTTTGTTGCTGGTTTCATGGCGACATCCCATGACTAGCCTCTGCTTCTACACTCGTTGCAGAAGCCGAAGTTGGGATGATGTATGGAAATGTATGCACGGAGACGAAGCCTCACATTTTTCCGGCCACCATGCCTTCATTTCCACCCGAAACCAACGAGACATCTCTTTGTCGCGACGATATCCCCTTCGCCATTCCTCTCGTTTCTATCTCTCCATCCTCCTACACTCGGATTCTTTTCCTCTTCAAAATATCCACCCTTTCGTCCGCCTTCCCTCTTCATCCTTCTGCCATCGTCTACGTCTTTTTAATGACGCGCTCGTTAAATTTGTGTCGGGTTCTTTTCACTTTTGCATGAGTTTTCCCTGTGTCATTTATTACCGAGACCTCGTTCCGATTGAAAGGGTCTGTGTCACAACGATGAATATTCAATTCGCGCGCCAAAGCGAGGTTAACATTTCGGAAGAGAAACAATGCTCGATGGCGATGCACTCGACTTTTCATTTTCGGCCTTCTTTTGTGCTTAATGAGTCGCCCGATTTTGTCGAATGATCTCGTCCTGATTGTCACATTTTTACATTTTAGGTCATAAAGATTTTATTCCGTTGGCAAAAAACGGGAAAAAAAGAAAACAAAACAGAACAACATTCACGAAGTATTTTTAGCTTCTGTTTATTTACTAATTGGATTCATTTCTTCATTTGTTTATCAACAAACATTTAATCTTGTCTTAAAATCAGCGAAAACAAACTATCCTTTTTTTGTTTATTTGTGCGTATAACAGTATAAACAAACATTTACTGTGCCAATTACGTTTGTGTATTTAACCTCTCCATCTTTTGTTTATTTTCTCTTCGTTGTTTTTATTTTCTTTTCTTTCGTTTTTTTTTTTTTTTTTTTCCTTTACGTCTCTCCATTTTCACCTCATAATGGCATCCGACGTAAATAAAGCTCCAACATTTTTCCAGTTAATAAACAAGTTTAAAAACGGCCGTTTACATAAATTACGATGCACCATAAACATCTCTTGCATTTTCATTTTGGTTATAATTGTAACAGTGTTATTCTTCGGACCACTCTTACGTCACATGGCACACTACACGTAGAGGCACATTATCTGTTTGTGCCGGAAACTCAAGCTGGGCGATCGCCTACCAAGTCTAAACTGCCTACATCTGCAGAATATTATTAATAAATTACACGACTGGCCACAGCGTGTTAATAACACACACTACAATGCCATGTAGGCAGTTGTGCCAGTCGCACTGTGCCTCGTATTAGCATTGTTTCGGGACATCCAAAAAATTTGCCAACTTTTGTCGACTAATTTGAATATTTCGATTTAGTTTTGTTTTACATTCACACAGTCTCAAGCGCAATTATCTCAGTAAGAAAACAAATGTATTATATCAAAAATAATGTTATGTTCGATTATCGCAATTTCTTTATTAAAAATGAACTTCTTTTTGTTTAAGAAGTGATATGAAAGAATACCTGCTAAGTTTGTATTATATGCAATATAATTTCGTCGCCCACGACACGTTATCATAAATATACTTCAGTTATTTATGAGGTACAACACATGCATTTGAAAATGCGTATGGTACTACTAACATAATCAATGCATGCGTGTGAATTTATGTGCCACAAAGTAGCAGAGCATTAGACGAGTTAAGAGTGCAACGTACATACCTTATATAGTTGTATTTATATATCTATTATATGTAATACAGAAATTTCATATACATTTACAGCTATGGCCATTTATATATAAATGTACATATATATAAATGTACATATATATAAATGTATGTATATAGACGATCGTGTAGTATATACAAAGTTAGTGTATGTAGTAGATATGTAATGGCTACTAGGTAGTAGGTGGCAAGGCTGCGTGACGAGGCGATTGCGAACCGTGACTAAAATATTTAAAAATATGTATCTTTCTGGCCGGACTACCGTCCAGTTCTAGTTCCAGTTCTCGTACCCGATCCCCGGACCCCTTCTCGTCGCTATATTTATTTCACGTTTCCTTCCTGCTGCACAGTCATAGCGCTGCACTGCAAAGTACGTTGCAAGAACGCGAAGAATCTTCATTGGTTCCTCATTGCTGGACTGCCGTAATTACTTGCATCGCTTATTTGCCAGTTCAAGAACTTTATTCCAGCAAAAAAGCACGCAGTGTACGGATCATCTGCTTTCGAGCAGAAAAATATGCTTTTTTTGCTCGCAAAACTTCATAGCTTGTAATTAATGAAAAAATATTTTTTCATTTCATCGCATTAAGAGTCGTGAACTTTTCTAGATAACTTGCTTGACTCTTCTGTAGGAACTCGACATTACGATGCTTTTTACGTAATACAAAAATCGTCTAAAGTTTTTTATTATTACGTATAAATCGAAGGAATTTTTTGTAATTATTTTAAAATAATATCATAGCTAATAATTTTCAAAAAATTTATCTTTATAAGGATTTCGTGTAATAAACTCATCATTAATAAACTGCAAACGTTGCTCTTGAAAAAATTTCTACTCCGCTGAACGATATAATAAAAATCGCCAACATTTATACTAGTTACATACATTCCAGTTATGTAAAAACTAAATTTGGAAATTAAATTCAATGAAAGTCACGTTATTTTATTGTTATAACCGTAAAAATCAGATAGAAGATACGCAAAAATTGAAGGCTATCTTGAAATCAGTCGCGACTCACATTACCATACAAAGAATGAAAAGAAAGTGCCTGAGTGTGCAACAAAGTTTGAACACTTTGGAATATTCGGCATACACATTGTAGTGAAGCATCAAAAATCATCGAAAGTTATTTAATGTCAAGGCCAGGGAATTATCCATTCGCGATCGCAATGAATACATTATACGTGCTGCTGTGAATTTTTTCGGCGGAATTATTGTAATTGTACGGTTGAAAAACGAAACCGAAAAAAGACCATAATTGTTTCCGCAGTATATTTTTTTAAGTATACACGGTGGGTATTGATTCACCGATAAGCAATGGCTAGAAGCTTTAACAGACATCTTTACATGCATATTCATGATTTTTGACCGGCCGTATCGAGAGAGAAAAAGGAAGTAGTTTCCTGCAGGTTACGGTACGTAAAGGACTGCGATGTGACAGGGCGCATACTAATCAGCGAGAACACGTGAGTCTTCCGCCGTTTTCGACAGTTGTTTATACGTTTGAGCAAACGATACACGCGCCCGCAAACTCGCTTTTCGAGCTGTATCGTGTACCTAATCGTTTGGGAATTAAACGTGCCACGAAATTTCACGTTGCAGTTGCTAACGAATTACTTTCGAAATAGACCAAACTGACGTTATATTTGTTTAAGTAATTGCCACGATATTTTGCCTCGTTGTTCACGCGTTTCAGTTTCGTCTGATTACAGTTATGATCTCACTAAATGGATAATTGAAAAATTCAGTTCAATTTGAAAAATGTTATTCTTAAAATGCAATGTAATTTATTACACGTATCAACATTATAATTTTACTTCATTGGGTTGTTGTAAAAAAATAAAACGAGTTGAATAAAGTCATAAGAAACTTATCTGCAGATAATTTTGAAAGATAATGCATATGTTGCATTCATTAGCGATACATAATACTTTCTCGGTATTTATTCGACTTTGATGACTTACTTGACATAAATATTTGAATAAATCATTGCAACTCATCAGTAATCATTTATTCATTTCAGTTATGTGCATATTATAATTCACATTTCAGTATAAAAAGTATAATCATATACAATATATATGAAGTGTAAAAACAGGCTTTTAGTTTAATGTATGAAAATGTTCATCATTTGTATAGTGATTATGGTTGTTTATTAAATGAGCATTAAGATTAAGTAATAACGATGCCAAATCGCCATTCATTAGCTATGCGAACTTGTAAAGCATCACATTACTATGCAATCTTTATTCTTTTCAAATAATATTATGCTATCTTCCAAATTGATATAACATTTTTTGACATTGATATATCAATTTCCAAACCATTAAAACAACACGCATATACAATTGAACAGATAAATGCATTGCATATGTTTATTTTTACATCGTTACATTTTCAAGTTTGTATTATTCTCTTCTCTTTTTTTTTTACATTTTTATCAGTTGAATGAAAAAAATGTTCTACAGAAAAGCCGTCACATTGAACAGCGGCAATTGTTATCTTTTGCAGAAAAACCGTTGCCTAAAGCCGATGGTATCGAAGAAAGAAAAGAAGGCGAGATGGTGTGAGGCATCTCCGGTGGCGGTAGCAGTTAGCACCGAAATAAAATAAGGATGAAACAAAATGAAAGGTAGGAAAAATAAGTCGGCCCTTATCTCGTCCTCGTCCCGTTCCGTTTAGCCTATGCATATTCAGGAGCTGCTGTCCTCTTCCTCTATTGCCGCGTGTTTCTCTCTCATTCTAACTTCCTCTTTCCCTTGTTTCTTAGCGCGCTTCCTCCCCCTCGTCTCGTCGCAACGTCGTTTTCACCGACTCGCTCGCATACTCAGACTCTATACTTACAGCGTCCGCCACCCGCTAATTTCTAGCCTCCTTCTTTAATTGCACCGCCACGATAATAAGGCCAGACCGCGTACACGTGGGATATGTGTGCAAATATGTACAGGGTGTATCATTTTTAACGGCGTGTATCCATGTGAAGTCGCTATTAATAATTTGCTTGTTCTGCTATGGATTTGTAATTAGAGAACGAAATATTGCTTCGTTAGATTTATTTTCTGCCACTAAATCAACCTAAGATTTCGAATGTTTCTGAAATAGATTTTTACACTGCTTTTAAACATCGACGAATTTTACACTTTAAGTTTCTGAAAATAACTAAAATTAGGTAACAGAGATTATAGAGATAAAAGAAAATTTTCTACAGACAACACATTTTTATACTTGTTATTTATTGTAATATAGCCAAATTTTAATATTATACATAAATAAAGTTATGCAGAGTTTAAAGTAAAAAATGTAGATACAGAAGCACTTTACAAAAAATGTAAAAATCACGTTTTCTTTATTTTTAAATTGCACACCATATACATGATGCTTTATAGCATACAAGGTACCGTGTAACAAGGTAACACCCATTCTTACACTCTCGGTCATCGCGATAATCTTTATTACTCCAAACAAGTGAAGGAGAAATTTTTACTAGAATTTTAAATCTATGAAACGGCTTATTTAAAATTTTTACTCTTTATGTTAACATTCACTGAAAGATTAGAATTTGACGTAAAATATGTGTGGTATTTACAAGTGATATATTTTTTATGTACAAAGAATAAAGTAATTTCATCAATTAATATCACATTGCCCAAAGTTATATCGCTTTTTTTTATGCTGCAAGTACATTTGTCGATTAGTTTTGATTTTGTAAATGATATTAATTATCAGATTCCCTGTACAGAAAGCTTAATTAATTGTCTAACATTGGAAGATCTTTAAGTGCACTGAGAAAGACGAAATACTATTCAAGCAATCTACATTCTCAATCTTGAAATCTTAATTGGTATGAGTAGGATCTGATTGATGGTGTTAGGGAATGTTTGCAGGCGAAAAATAACCAAAGCTCTTAGGTACTCATCTTTCTGCGTGTTCTACTAATACTACTAACTTTTTTTAGTAATATTTTCTTTATTTTTTGTAATAATCTTAAATAAAAAATTTCCATTTTGTACTTATTAAAAATAGCTTTTTCTTTTTGAGTCATAACATTTGATGGATAATCAAAATTAGCTGCTCCAAAAACTGAAATTTAATTTATAAAACATAGCTTTGACATTAGTAGTTTTTTTCGATTAAATGTGCGTCTTATTTCGACTGTTTGTCACACACAATTTTTTCTTGCAGATCATGTCTGCATATTGCGCTGACTAAGTCGAAAAGTGCAACGCTGACCTTCTCGTGAAAACGGCGACGTTGTTTTTGGGGAACTGCGCACATGAACAACGTTCGAAACAATAGGCATCGGTGCGTACTTGGGCCCGATCGGTCAGCCACCGGTTGGCAGCGGTGCTTCTTTGTTTTCGCATGCTGGTCGCGTATATTTTAGTGGAATAAGGTCACGCTACCGAGACTCCTCGAGGAGGTACGCCATCGCCGGAGGACCGACACAATGGCACCGCTAGACGATACGTGGCTTTGCTGGTATTGTATTGCTTGCCGTGACATGGCCGCAAGCGCGACTTATCGCATTCTTATAACGTGCGTGACACATCGTTGTATGCCATGTATCGTTACACACATAGTCCAAAGACACACACACTCAGATACTCAAAGTATACACAGACAAACGGCGACACTATGTAACGGATTAAACGAACAAAAGGATGGAACTTTGTTTCTAGCGATAGTTTGTAGTATAAAAAAGTCAACTTCATGGCGGATTTTTGTTCAAATTCCTATTTGTAGAGATTTATATCAGATAATTATAAGCTGTAGAACATTGTAGCTTATGGAAATTTGTCAACAATGAAAAAAGATTCAAAAGAATATGAATATGAAAATGTATTTGGTATTATTATATCAGATTTCTGAATTATTAAACGATAAATATATATTTACAGTTCTCTTTTAAAAGATAAAGGTTATAGTGAAAAAAAACTTTGAGTCAGTGAAAACATTGAATCATATATTAAATCGTTTGTTTAATATATTTTTGGTCATTCAAATTGATTATGACAAATGTACAGTAGTACTTTCGAATAAAAAATGTAGTAATAGTCTTTAAAAAGATACAGTTGCGAACAATTGTATGTCGCAAAGTAAGTAAAATGTTATTTACTTTGCAACAAGTACGTGTGAAACATTTACAGACAATACATCTCAATAGTGAAATGTAGAAAATTTGTATAAATAGAAATTAATTATTTGTACAATCACAATAGATTTAAAGCATTTTACTTTTAGAAGTTTAGAGTTGTATTTCGAAATAGAAGTGTATTAGTTATATACATATAAGTACTTACCATGTGCAAATAAATAACATTGTAAAATTACATTACATTATTATTAACCTAATTTATAACTATTACTTGTAATGTATTTAAATATGTAATTTAACCAAAATGATGGGACTACTAATTTTCATACAGTAAAATATACTATAAATCACTCAGTATGTGATAAAAAAATCAAGATAAAATAAAAAACAAGTAAAATTTATTTATTTAGTGTATAAGTTCTTATATAAACCATTATGTTAAAAAATCTGCAAAAAATTGTTTTATATACATCAACTTTGAATTCTATTATAACTTTAGCGTTAAAAAGGCAGACGATTAATTAGTAATTATTAGTGCTAACATTATGACAGCAACATAATTAATTATTTATGATGTAGCTTATATTGAATCATTATACTCGACATAAAATAAACATTCTGCTTCAAGATAGATACTGTTATGCACTTTTATAGATCATCTGCAGCAGATTACATGTAAATTAATTAAAATATAAATAGTTTTTTTAACAAATATCTATACTATTTTCCGGTTTAAGATTCATAGAACTATAATTAAGGTAATCAAGAAGTTATCATAAATCTTTTCAACAATGAAGGATTTGCTGATAAATGGTGCTATCTAATAGATGAAGTGATTACTTGTGATTTAAATATAATATACGTATATAGAAAATAATTATTTATATATGTGTGTATAATTGCCATTAATGAATTATAGTGTAATAAAAATGTCAATTTTGTATATTGCTTGAAAAATAAAATATATTATAAATATAGGTAAATAATTTAGAATAATACCCTCAACATTTAATACAAATTTTCATTATTAAATAATGCAATTTAATAATTGATTATATGAGTCTTGTATATTAATGCTATCATTTTATTTTCATCTACTTTAAAATGAGTTATAACATTACTGAAAAGTATTTTATTAAGATGTATTCAAGTTGTATTGTGAATTAGTTTAAACAGTTATATAAATATATAGTAATTAATTAATGATATCGCAGAAATGTTGAAGAGCCCTCATGTTGTACAATACCGGAACTAACCCCTTCTCACCAAAATTAGCTGTTATCATCTTGGACAGACTTAATCGCGTCATGGCACAAACTTAAACAGACATCGGTCGATTACAAAAGAAGTATATAATATATTTAACATAATTACATTCCATCCAACTTATTATTATGTATTTTTTATTTAATTAAGATTAATTATTTTATTTTAAATAGGAAATACTATTTTTATATCCAATTAAGAAACTGCATTATATATAATATGTGCAGACTTTAACACCATATTCTTTATCGCTTACAATTACAAATCTCTATCATCATAAATATTCAAAACTGATTTCAATATGTCATCACAACAAAGCTTGTATTCTTTTCAACTAAAAGCACTTCTTATTCCTTCAAAAAAATGCAGATTATGAAGAAAGCATTGCGTTGAAACAAATGCTCGTACTTTAACGAGATAATAGCGTTCACCAATCTTTTTCTCATATATAAATCCAGCTAATAAAGCAAAGGACTATTATTTACTTTCATACATAATGTATGCCACATTTCTTCAATATATGAAACAATGTAAAACAAAGCTTGACGAATGTCTTTTTGCCCTAGCATAATGTGATTTATATTAATCGTATCGCTTGATCTTTCGATTTCACGCCTGACTCTTACCAAGTAGCGAGTGTCACGATACTTGTAGCAGTGGCTATTTGCGACTTGGCTTTGAACAGATCAGAAAGCACGGTGGATGGGTGCGGCATTGTGACATTCCTTCTCGAAGAGCCGCGATGGCATTGTTCCATCGTGTCGCGTCGCACCTCACTCACGCCTTCTTCACGTGGCACACAATTCACAATACGTGACTCTTCGATTCCATCACAACGTATCCACGGCACGTCTAATTTGCCTCTGCAACGTTTTCTTCTACGTTGGACAGTTTTTTTTTATTTTCGTGCTTTTTTGTGTGCAAAAACATTAAATAAATTAAGGAAAGCTTAGATTTCGGATTCTTTATACTAATTAATAAAACTTCTATGTACATTGAAATGTTCACTACAAACACAAGTGTCTCATTTTGAGACATTTTTGATGATTGAGACGCGAAAAGTGTCTTAAAATTGAATAAATGAGATATTTTTGGTGTCTCAATCATCAAAAATGTCTCAAAATGAGACACTTGTTTTTGTAGTGTTAAGCGAAAAATATATGAGAAATTAAAAGTAAATGCTATCATATATTTCAATTGGTAATCGTGAAAACTATATGAAATTTATCTTGAAATTACAAAGTGTAAAATATGTACTCTATTTCTGCAACATTGTTTATTACACACATTGGATGTTTTACGAACGAGACTATCAGGTTAAACTTCCTAGTAATGATAGAAACATTTACGCTACATTTTTCCTTTATGCACTAATTATTTAAACGAAAAATGGGAAAAATACCAATTTCGTGATTCATGTGTATAAGTAGGGATATCAGTAAAATAATTGCGGTAAAATAATAAGCAGTCACAGATTATTGCATTATTTATTTATTCAATAAAAAATTACACAGTATATAGTTTAATTAAACGTTGTCAAATAATTTCAAATTTATACTGAGCATTAGGAGCACAAGTTACGTTCGGTAATGAGTTATTTTAATCTGTAAAAAATACAGAAAAAAGTATCCAGTAGTAATTTCTCTTTTACGGTCATAGGACACAGCAGGTTATATAAAATATTTTTTGCGGGGAGCGGTTAACATAGCTCTGGAGGAATGATGCGTTCGACTGAGGTGAACTTACAACTTCATCGAGAACGGTAATGGTATTAACCGTTCAAGTACTCCCAATGAACTAATTAACTAAATGATCAGTCTTCAATGAAGAGTTTGATAAATTAAGGTCCTTTAAGGTAGTTTTAAAAATTTACAAAGAAAAAAAAGACACAAATACAAATAATAGTATATTTTCCACTCTCGTAAGGAAAAATATCTTGTTGACAGATTGGAATTTGATTTTAGTTTTTATTAAAACCATATACAGGGTGATTGGAAATAAATGACCAGTGGTAACAAGTTGTTCAGTTGTTCAGTTGTAGGCCTACACCTTACAGTTGTAAGTCGTCAGTCAGTCGTCAGTCTTCAGTCGTCAGTCAGTCGT
>JABFPJ010002763.1:0-18348 GCA_022817425.1 Gryon sp. ZL-2020
TTTGTAAACAAAACGGGGGAAGTTGTAGAGCCAAAAGTTAACTTAAAAATTTATTTTTTGTTCGATCATATAATTCTCCCAGAACTAAAGAATGAAACAGTATATGTTTTAATTCTGAATACATTATTAAATAATTAAAAAATAATAAAACACTAACTCCGGTATAGCAGATCTTAAGAATCACCTTAAGGTGATTCTTCAATCGAATTCACTGCTTCTCTCTTCCACTAATGGAGTCACCATTAGCTCTATCCTTTTTGCTCTTACATAGCTGAAGAATCACCTTAAGTAATGACGACTCTGCAATCGCGTTTCTCGCACTATTCTAGATTTTTCGCTTTCGATTTCGTGTACCGGCTGCCTCAGTGAATCAGAAGAAGATCCAGGAGCTAGAATTAAAGTTGGAGTCCCTGCGCCGAGCCTTAGATGTGGAGTCAGCTGTCAAGAGGAACCCTTAGCATACGATGGGCTCACAGGAGGTGGCAAGCAATACGAACGTAACATCAGTCCTCAGCAAGGTCCTAACGAACCCAGCAGAGCGGAAAGGAAAATTTATCAAGTAGTAAATATCCCAGAGATGTTGGTGGAGCACGGACAGAAAGAAGACCAGGATGCGCTTGCGGCCGTCGAAGCCTCGAGGCTAAGATTGAACGGAAAAACGTCGACAGACTGATCCCCGAGAGTGCTTGGTCTCTAGCATTATTCAAGAAACGTAGGAAATTGGGGATAGACGCTTTAACCGGATTTGACAATTCGAATGCATATATTGACAAATTTTTAATGCAGGATATGTATTTACACTCAACGGAAGACCATTCGTCTGGGATTCCCGAAAGCAACGAACTGTTGCATTATCAATAACAGAGGCTGAATATATGACCTTAAGCGAAGCCGTTAAAAAGGCCATTATTCATTTTCAGTCATTCTTGAAAGAAATCGAAGTAAAAGAAGTTAAATCAACTAAGTTGTTCTGTGACAATGTCAGTACACAAAGTTAGCACTCAATCCCGTTTATCATGCACGCTCAAAGCACATTGACATTTGCCATTATCTTGTGTGAGAAGTTGTCGCATCCGGAAAAGTCGTATTGGAGAATCTAAGGTCAGAGAATATGCCAGCAGACATTCTCACGAATGTATTAACTAAACCCAAGCATGTGTTCTACTCTTAGGACTTTCATCAGGACATCGGAAAGACGCAAAGATTGAATTGAGGGGAAGTGTTGAAAATACCGACATTACTGACAATGCTGTGCGACACAATCCTGCTCTTACGTAATGTGAGGCGCTGCAATCGCGTTTTTCGCATTATTTTAAATTTTTCGTTTTTCAATACATTCATCCTTTATTCGCGACGCATGTATTAGGGGCCATTCATAAAAGACGTTCGCAAAATAGATAGAAAGAAAAAATGATAATATATAATTTTTAATAGAATAAACAAAGATAAAAATAATAACATGGACAGTCCCTTACGTTTTTGATTACTGCACCTTTCACACGTTAATAAATACCGTTAAATACATCATAATTGCCTTTCAAAGGTTCCCTAAACAAATGTTTGTTTACTGTCGCATCAAGACTACGAGGATATTTATAATAAAATTATTCATTAATTTACAAACTAATCTTACAAATATTAATGTGTACCATAAAATATTGTTAAAAAACGAATTGAATAATGTTATTTCTCCATAAAACTGGACAATTCAGTCATATGAATAAAATGTATTAAGCGTAGTTTTTACAATTTCAAATGAATATATTATTTAACATTTCAGACGACAATTTATGTGTAAATTACGCTGACTATAGTGAAACAAAAATTTAATACAAATAACATTTCCAATTCGTTGTTAATACCACAGATTTTTTGTATTAAAAAGTACCCAACACTAATTGGTTTTTCCTTCGTTTGATTCTCGTAACTAAACATGATTTTTACAATCACATTAAAAATACTAAGCTACATTGAGTACTTTTTAAATATTTAATTTCTACCAAGAATCTCATAATTGCTATTATAAATATAAATAAATAATACACTTTCTATGTACAAAATGGAGATCTGAATAAAGGGCCTATCAAAATTATCATTTTTGTTCTGGAAGATATAAATGGAGAGCTTCCAATTTGTAAATTGGCAAGATCTGTAGACGCGTTAAATATTATTTTAAATCGCTAACGAATCTTTGGCAAATGATTCGAAAAGTTTGTTTTGTAAGTTACTATATCACCATCAAAATTATATTTCTCACTTGCTTTTACATCAACTTAAAATCATAATGAATATTCTATAAAAAAATAATCGCAAATGTATGCAAAATAAAAAAATAAAATGTATAACTAGAAAAATAAATAATTATAAATATAATATATATATATCCAAAAGTGATTCAAAATTAATTGAATAATTAATTTGAACAGACACAGCTGTAAATTGAAACACTGGAACACTTACTTATTGAATATGTAAATTACGCTAAAAACTAGAGCCCATAAAAACTAGAGAGATCGGTTAAGTAACTTTCATGGAAGGATCGATTAAGAACCGATACATATTTGCAAAGTGGAAAGAATCATTGCAGTACAAACTTTGAGGGCTGAACTTCAGTCTGTTTTCTTTTTTTTTTCATGCTCAATACTATAAATAAAGGGAATGTAAAGGACAAACATTTTCCCTTTAAATTTGTTGTTTAGAAAGCCAGCATTCAGGGAAAGAGCAGACAGAGTTGATAAAGAATTATCAAAATTGTCATTCTCTTGATATGACGTGACTGCTTTCATAAACTCTAGCTTAAATGAATTAACAACTTTTTGCGATCTCCTGTAACATGCTTAAAATCTGATCTAACTCCTGTCGGAAGTAACAGAGTTGCGAAGACTTATCTGCATTGCCTCTGCAGTCGCGACACTGAGCTCTACTGTGCATCAATTGACGAACGAGATTCTGAAGAGTCAGTTCACGACTTTCGTGTCGTTGTTGCAGTATTGCTATTTTGTCCTGAAGTTGTTGCAGTTGATCGGCATCCTTAAAAGACCAAACAAAATGAATTCCAAATTTTGTTTAACAATTTAAATATTTTAATACAATCGCTAGAAATTACTCTTACCGAAGATGAAAGATATTTCACTTTTTGATTCAATGACTTGACTTTAGTTTCTAAATGATCCCGTTCAGCTTTTAAAATAATCACTTGATCTTTGTAATCATTCATTTTTCTTAACTGATCTCTCAGATGATTGATGACGACCATTTGGGTATTTAAGTGACCCTTTGAGTCGGCCAATTTAGCATTGTACTCCTTCACCATCTCGACTAATTCACGCTCGTGTTCTTCCTGAAGTGCATTCAGATCTTGAATTCGTTTATTCTTAGTACACACCAATTCTTTGTTAAGTTTAAGCAGCTCTTCTTTCAATGCTTCATTTTCACAAGACAATCTCTTAGACGACTCGCCATTCATCACATTCTGTTCCGAAAATTGAAGCGGATCATATAATTTTTGCATTGAAGAAGATAATTTAGGTCCTGAAACGTGGCCATTTTGATAAACATTTGAATTTTGATCGTTGACTTCCGTCATTCGATGAAGAGACGAAGAACGCGTTACGTTTTTCCTTTCATTTAAAAGCTTTTCACGTTCCTTTTGTAGTCTATAAAACACAAGATTAATATTTTACAATTAAAGAAAAAAAATAAAAGTTTATAATGTTCAATTAATATTCAGAAATTACCTTCGATTTGTTTTTTGTATTTCCTGAAGTTCCTTAGTTAATTGGACAATTGTTTTGTCTTTATTGGAAAGTTCTAATTTTAATCCCCGAATTGTTGCCAAAAGATGAGTATCTTCTTTTGCATTCTTTTGTCCAGTCTTGACACTTTTCTCTCCGCTCTTTTTGTTTTCTAAATGACTAAACAACGTCTGCGTACAAGCATCGCTGCAAATTTTTCGATCATTCGAGAAATTCAAATCCATTATTCGCTGCTCCAACTCGGATACTCGAACTGCATGTTTCTGATTTGACTCGTCCAATCGTCTTTGTAAATCTGTGACCTGTTTCTTCGCAAGATCTTCTTGCTTTTTCATCTCCAGTTCTAGATTACTTATTTTATCTTCATACTGTTTCACTTTTTCTGCGTGCGCCTTTTCTTGCTCAGTGTTGGAAGATAACAATAACGCCGCCATTGAATCCGGATTTTTTCGCTTAATTATACGTTCCATTTCTTTGACTTGTCGTGTGAGATCTAAAATCTTTTTGTTGTCTAAGATCACTTGATCTTTCAACTTTAACGTTAATTGCTTCTCCCTTTCAACATGACTTTTAGCAACCTGAAAAAAAGCAAACAAATTTAGTTATTTTTATTGTATTTTAATTAAAAACTTTTTTACTAAAAAAGTTATTCATCTTACTTGTAATTTTTCTTGTAAAGTAGTTTCCTTCACTCTCAACTCCATGAGCTCTTTTTCTACAGGAAGAACTCCATTGTGCAACTTATCATAATCCAACTTGATTAATTTCAACTGCTCCGTTTTCGAGCTCAACTCTACTTTCAAATCTTCCATTTGCCTTTTCAAATTCATTTCAGCCGTTGTCATCGCTTGAAGTCTCGTTGTTATGAAATTGTTTTTAATACTCAGTTGTTCCTTAAACATATCCAGCTCATCCTTCAATAGACTATTCTGCTGCGCCAAATCTTCACTCTTCAGCAAATATTCGTTATTCTTTTGTCTCAATTCCGAAGCTTCTAAATTCAACTTCAGTGTCTCTTCTTTCAAATCCTTAATTTGATCCTTCAACTTTTGTATTTCCGCCGTATTAACTAAATTCTTTTGCCGTCGTCTTAAGTTCTGCATTTCTGTTTGATAATGTTTCGTATCCTGCAATAACTTTTTATTCTCAGCTTCATACGCTTTAATCAACTTTTCCTGTCTCTCCAACTCTTCCTCCAATAAGGCAACTTTTGAATTATCTGGCCGCTTTTCTGCCAAAGCTTTTTCCTCGCTTTTTGTTTTCAAAATTATATTTTGCTTCTTAAGCGCAAACAATTCTTGCTCAAATGACACTCTCATACTCTCCATTTGTGCTTTGTATCTTCGCGCTTCCGCTTCAATTTGTTCTTTCAACAACTTATTTTTATGCTTCTCTTCGTTATATAAAATTTCCCATTCATTTTTGTCGAGATTCTTCTTAGAATCTACAACAGATTTGCTCACTTTCGATGTTGCTTTTGATGTCTGCAAAGAATCTTTTTTCGATTTCAACATGACCTTAGATTTAGGAAGCGGTGGCTTGGATTTAACAACAGGTTTGGGCATTAATGGCGGTTTAATTTGAAAATTATGTTTCTTCTTCTCTCCCTGTTCTTCGGTTAAATCGGTTTTCACCAACTGATCACAACTCTTTGACTTTCCAATCGGCGTTATTTTCTTCTTCTTCAACAATTCCGGAGCAGATCTCATTCTCGGTTCAACATCGCACTTTTTCGAAACCACAATTAAATCCAAATCATTCGTTTCTTTTTCGTCTTTGTCTTCTTGCTTCTCTTTTTCCACGGACTTTTCTGCCATCAACTTCGGAATTGCGTCGGCAAATAATTCCAACCGCGGAGTTAAGTCAACCGTGTACAATTCATTGTTCGAATTCACAATCTTCTTTGCATCCGCAAGTTTCTCTTCCTTCGCAATTCTTATTGTTTCATCAGGTTTTGCCACTTTTGTCACTTTTCTCGGTGTATGTTCATCTTTAGTTCCTTCGACGTGCATTAATTCCTTTTGCAGTATTGCTGTAATTTCTTCCGCTGGATATCCCGGACTGATATCATCAGCTGGACGGAAATGCGAATCGAAAGAATCATACATTCCTCCACTTTGACTCTTCACGATCTTTAAAATATGTGAAAATTCTTCCTGCCCAAAACTAGAGCTACCGGACAATCCTCCTTCAGCTCTTTCCTGCGACTTTTTTAATGTATCGAGGAAAAAGTTTTTATCAACGTCGCTTATTTCTTTGCGCAAATTTTCCTTAGTACTTACGACTCGTAAGTCTTCGGACTTGGAGTGTCGTTCAATTGGATCATCCAAATCTGAATTACTCGAAACGTCCATCTTTTGTTCGTCAAAGTTTTCCTTCTGTAGCTGTAAAGAAGACCCCGGCACGCAATTTTGGATACTTTCGTAGACAAGCTTGACTGAATTTCGATCACCTTTTTCCACGCGAGGACTATTTCGAAGTTTCGAAGTCTTGATTTCCTTGTGAACTTCTTCTTCAATGAGTTGAAAGATTTTATTTTCTATCTCATCGACTCGTTGTTTGGCTGAAATTGTGTCTTCTCCATCATCGCAAATAAAAATTGTATCATCCACAAAATTTTTCGATAAACTGCAACTGTTTTGTTTTACCAACTTCTTTGCTTCTTCTAAAATTTTTTCAACTGAACATTCCTTGTCGGTATTATTTTCGTTAGAATTGACGACTTTCAGTTGCTTTGGCACAGAACTGGGACTTAAAGCACTGGCGATATTACTCATCTCCTCCAAAATACTTCCGAAATCTTGATCACTTGCATCTGAAAAAGTTATACCTTAAAATTAATGTTAAATGAATTTAAACTGATATTTAATTAATCGTATTGTGAATTATATACATACTTTCAAAATCTGCTGAATATTTATCAAACACAACAGAAGCAAGATCACAAAAAGTGTCGTCTTTCTTTTCTGAATCATTTTTTTGCATTTCCTACAAAGTATAATCATAATAAATAAATTTATATTAAAAATATCTTAATGTACTATTAAAATCAAAACGTGTTCTAATTCATATCTTAATAAAATATGTTTCGTTTATAAGGTAATGGTAATTAAAACTTATAATTTATTCTTATATGTATGAAATATCGATTTTCCAATAAAAGATTCTCTTTAATATACACAGTCTTACATCTTATGTGTACATTTCTCATAAAGTAAAAAAATATTAAATGATAAAATATTAATTGTTCTTATTTATATAATATAGTTTGGATCGTAATGTTTATATTATTTTATTTTTGATAAGGAATGTCAATAAATTTTGTTTGTGCTAATAATAGTATTTTTAACATTGTGAACAAATGTTCAATCTTCCAAAAAAATATACAATGCTTTTAAAAAATAATGTAGAATTAAAAAAATGCTTATTTTCTTTATTTGAACAAATTGTATGTTTCAAACCAATAAACTATATTTACTCCCAATTATTATTCTATTAACAATACATTTTTAAATCATTTCATAAATTATTTTTAATTTCAATAAATTAATATAATAATAAAGTAAAATATACAAAATATTACATAATTGTTTACAAAAAGAATCATCAAAATATTGATTTTTGATATAAAACTATAAAATGTGATAAATTTTGCAAAAAAAAACCTACTTTGCACATCTTTTCTTTACGTAAAAAGTCCCTCGTCGAAGTATTGACTTCTGACGATTGGTTGGACGGACATTTATCTTGTGTGTCTGTCAATGCAAAATCTCGACAATCTAATTGTGTGTTTGGCTTTTTCAACTGAAAATAATTTTTTGGCACAGTTCCTGTGGATTTGACAGGTGCACTTGCTTTTTGCGAGCCATCTCCTTTATCAACATTTTCTAACTCGTCATCTCCAGACAACTAAATAAAATTCAAATTAAAGTCAAAATCAAACCAAAAATAACTCAAGCGTGATAAAATAATCAATATTTTATGTCGTTTAATTAAAACATTGTGTGATTTAAATTACTGTTAATTTGACTTTTAATGACGAGGTTACCATTGCAATGTGCGACTGAAAAACAAATGGATTGTTTACTCACATCAATGACAGGAATTTCGTTTACATTTTCTTGAGTCATTTTTTAACAAAAAACAAATTTTACGGCAAAAAGTCAAATTTCAACGAACAAATCATCTTTCAAGAAGCGTCGTTAGATTTTGAAAGACGCCTTGAATTGTTTTATTATTTTTCGTTTCTCTTGCTTGTTGTGTTTACTTCCACTTGAAACTGGGAGAGGGGAAACCGTGGAAACACGCCGTTTATACCGTTCATGAAAATGCCGTTTAAGACTCGTGTTTGCGTTGTGAATTCAAAAGTTTTGTCGCATTTCAATTAAGTTGAACATAGTTTTACATTCTAATCGGAGCAGAGAATAATAACTTAAACGTAATAAAAAAGTATCAACTTTTTTATATTAAAAAGAATTATGATATTGATAAGAACAAGTAAGTGAACATATATTGTTTATTATTGTAAATTAAAAAGTTAAACAATGAAAACAATTATTTAAAAAATTAAGATGTAAACTTTTTTTAAGTAATTAATTAATTGAAAATAAGGATTTGTTTTATATTTATTTTTTAATCATTTCAAATATAATTCAAATGATTATTCAATTTTAAATTAAATAATATTGCAGATTCCTAACTCAAAAAATTGGATTACAAGTGCAGTTTTACTTACACTGTTACAAAATGTCATTTGAATATCTTCCGAAATTAACACAACAGGATGTACAGGTATGTTTCATTATATTATTTAAGAAATAATACTTTTTTTCTCGTTGTTTGTTTTTTTATTTATTTACATACTTCAATTTCATTCAATATATGCAAAAATAATTATAGTTAAATTGAGTAAAAAACTAAAATATTATACATTATTTGCAATGTTTATTTTCAAAAAGTTATATATTCTAACAAATTAAATACCTTTTCGAGAATAAATTTAAATTCTGGAAATGAGTAAATTCACAATTTTATCCGTAAACAAGACCATTTTTTCTGACCTCCCAAGATATTTGTCAACAAAAAATAACTTCGTCTTAATTACTATATATTTATTAAATAAAATATTTTATATACTTTATTAGTATATTTAAAGTATATTATAGTCACAAATATCCTTTTTTTACTAATATTACTTATAATTTTCTTTAAATTCTAATAAAAAGTTATGTTTTAGGATCTTGTGTCTTACAATCCATTATTGCTAAACAACAATGATATTGGACCGCCAAAAATAGAACCATATTATCAAAACGATGATATATGGAATTTATCTTCTCAATCATTATTTGACTTATGCGAAAGATACGAAAAGACATCTTCTCATCCATTGAATATTCCAAGTAACGACTTTTATACACCTAATTGGACAGAAGATATCTTCTCAATGCAAGAAATAGAACTTATCGAAAACTGCAATTTTGAATTGGATTCAATCCAAATAAATGATTTTTCATTTGATAATAGTGTTACGATAAAAGAGTCCGTGGTTGTTTTACATCGTTTGAATCCAAAGGAAATCGAAAGGTACACCAAACCAGAAGTTAAGCGATTGATAAAAAAATCTCCTCGTAAGAAATTATCAACGAGACAGACCTGTGAAACGAGGTGTCCTTATAATTTAAGATCAAAAAAACATATCAATTTTGATAATTCTAAGATAGATAAAAAAGTCATAAGTTCCAGGCATAAGAGATATGTTATTCGAAAAGGTAACATGAAGTCTTGTTAAAAAATTGAATTATTATTTATTTATTATATATTGTTATTTTTTTTATTTTTATTAATTTTTCGCATTTTCTTTATTTTCAGGAAGTTAAGTTTCTTTTACACACAAATCAAATGTGGAGAGATAATCTGCAAACAGTATTTTTTCTTTTATGAAATGCATATTTTTTCATAATTAATGCAACACTTAATTCTAATGAATTATACAAGGTTTATTTTTTAAAAATAAACAATCCTTGTAAGTATTATCCAAATTATTTTTGTTTCTCTTCTATATTAAATAAATTCATTATGATTGTTTTTCAAATATTACAAAATAATTCAAATTAATTATTTCGTTTTCGTAATTAATAAACTAAAAATATTCTATATTAAAGTATAATTTGAATTATTATAAAAACATGTTTTATATACACTTTTCAATGATTTATCGTTTTTATTTTAGGAACGCCTTTTTCTACGTTTACAAAAGTTGGCGCCAAAAGATATTCACAAAATAAATCGATAGATGGCTCAGTTCAATTGTAAACACATCGCAACAAACATTTCTTGCTCCGCATATAAGCCCTCAAAAATTTGGCTCCAGTATTTCTGTTGATGTATTTTGAATGTTTGTTTTCTTTGACTGTCTACTCAGTTATTAAGTGTTTTCTAATCAATCAAATTATTTTCGTATTTAGTGAATTTATATTTAATAAAAAATATTTTCATTCTACAATTTTTTTTCATTTTTTAAAATAAAAATCAAATATATGTTATTTTGGAGTAATTAGTTTATCACGGTTGAAAAAGTGTCATATATGTAATAATTCTTTACATAATGATTCACGATCAAAATAATCTTGATGTTCCAACACAACCCAATCCCGTGAAAAGTGATTCTGTTCAAAATGGTTTAACTTCAAAATCAAAAAAAAAGCAGGTAAAATTTGGAGTACTTTTAAATAGGTTAAAAGATACTAAATAATACAAATTAAATAAATAAGGTGTAATATAGTAGATTTTAGAAAATAATTTTATATAAATATCAAATAATTTTTCATATATACATCAGTTGTTTGCGATTTTTTATTTAACAATTTCTGGAAATGACTACTTTTTTTAATGTATGTATACAAAGTATAATTATTTACACAAACTGCTTTCAAATATATCGAACATTTAGTCAGGTGCATCATTCATACAACATTTTTAATCAAACTAATGTTTTAATATTTTTAATAATTAGGTATAAATATATTAATCAAAGGAATTGTTCATTTATCTGATGTTACATTACATTTTTTTGAACGAAACATCAATCAAAAGTACGTTTTCATTAATTAATACGTAAATATAAGAATATTAATTTTATCAATTTTTTCAGATTGCCATATTAGAAATTAATTCATCAAAATATCCCATTTACGAAGGGACAAATGTAATTGGACGAGATATAAAATCTGACATTTGTATACGTAACGTTGTAAGTATTTCTAAATTCCTTTATTTAATACAATATAATATTTATTTTACTTCATAAATAATCTATTCCAGTTATTGTTTTCAAAATAATATGAATAAGTAAAAGGATACAAATAGATAAATTAGAATGTAAAAATAAGGTAGAGTAGAAAAATTATTTTTAGTGTATAATTTTTAAGGTCTATTTTTACGTTTTCAGACAGTATCTAAAAGGCATGCAGAAATTGAAACAGATGATGAAGATACCATATTTATAACTGATTTAAGTTCTTTGAATGGGACACAAATTAAAAATGTAAGTTTTTTTTTATAATACATAAGTTTTTTATCATCTAAAGATAAGATAATGTAGATAACATAAAAATTAAAATGATTATTAATGATCAAGAATATTTTTAAATTAAATGACAATTTACAAATTTACAGAAATTTCTCAAGCCCAATAAATCATACCAAATTGTGTCTGGAAATGCAATATACTTTGGCGAAGTGTGTGCAATATTTAAAGTAACGAGCGAAATTAATAATTTTGCTGTCCCACAAACACCTTTAAGTAATAAAAGAAAGTCCAGCTTATCTAATTCACTCAACGTGTCAAAGGTATAATAAATGTTTAACTATTTTCTTAATATTTACTCTTGTATGCTGTTTTATTACATTTTACCTAAATTACTGATTTCTTTATTGTTGTTACAGAGCTTTTTGGATGAAACTTTGTTAACAAAATCATCTTCAGTTTTGGAGAATTCAATTTCAAATCTTCCTACCCAAATAACTTCCTCAACTCCAAAAGTTAATTTAATAAATAAAAGTTCCATTATTGAAGAAAATTCAATCATTGAAAAAGATGTAATTCCAGAATCTCCAGAAATGACGGAAAGCAAAAAGCAAAAACCACAGAAAACGGATAATGAAGGAGAAAGCGAAGATGACATGTTTCAAATGAGTACTAAGAGCAGAAAAAGCTTAAATGGCTCTGACGATGCGGTTGAAAAGAATATGCGTAGTTTATTTGGTGAATCTTGTGCGAGTGAATCAAACTTTGACTCTTCTCGAATGATGACTCAACAATTGGAAAATGTCCTGCAAATGAGTCCAGAATCAGAACGCAGTAGTTCGCTGCGTAATAAACGACTGGATTTTGTAAAACAGCAAGACAGCTCACTGAAACTATCAACTGATTCAACTGACTCTGACAATTATTACGCTCAACAATGTTTGAAACGTAAACATAATGAATTGCAGGATAGTGATGATGACAATACAATTAAACGTAATAAAAAAGGCATTAAAAAAGATACAATCGAACAAAAGAAAGAAATAGAAGAAATAGAAAGCAAAACTAACGATATAATTCCTGAAAGTGACGAAGAAGATGATGATATATTGAAAGATTTACCAAAGTTTGATATTCCTAACACTTTGTCAAACCCGGCCAGTCCTTTATCAGAAGCTTCAGATGTTTCTGAAGATTTTTCAAATTTAAAAAATACACCGAGATCTTTAAAATACAAAGCAGTAATGCAATCATTAAAGTCGAGTAAAATTTTCGCTGGAATAAAAGATGATTTCAAAGAATTGGAGGAGTTAGGAAATAGAGTGCTTCAAATAAAATCTGCATATGATAATATTAAGGATCCTTTATTAGGTGATGATGCTGATAATGATGATCAAGATACTCAAAATAACAGTATTAAAAAAGTGGAAGTCAAACCGGCAAAAGATGATTTACCAGAGACTAGTACATCAGGAACTAAAGCTAAAAGAGGTAGACCGAAAAAGTCTCAGATGAGTCAGAAAATCGCAAATCCATCTGGATCACCGAGAATGAATCCTTTAATGGTACAAAAAATCAAACCTGCTGAAGAAAATGATAAAGAACTTAGAGTTGTACTGCAACCAGTCAATATTTCTGAAATTAATGCAAATTCTAAAGATAATCTTGTTGATGAAAAACTTGATAACAAAAGTGATAACAAAATTACCAATAAAGATACTGAGAAAAAACTAACAAAGACATCTAAAGTTATATCGAGTAAAAGAAATACAAGGAAGTCTCACACTGTAAAGGAAGTTGAAGCAAAATGTAGTAATACTGAAGAAACTGTAGAAAAAAATGATGATAATAATGAAAAAATGGAAGTCAAATCAAATGATAGTGATTTAAGTGTTAAAATTAAAAACATTAAATCACGGAGAAAAAGGGGTATAAATGAAATAAATGAATCGGGTGAAAAAGTTGTTAAAGCTGCTCGTGGTCGACCAAAAAAAATGAAAATAGAAGAAAAAGAAAGTAATGATATGGAAGAAAAGAAAAGTCCAATTATTGGTAGAAGATTGTCACAAAGACAAAGTTCAAGTCAAAATCTCAGTCAGAGTTTGAATAACTCAGTTCAACGGCAGAATTCCCTTAACAAATCACCAAGAAAAACGAAAATTAAGGTTCTTTTTACTGGTGTTGATGTTGATAACTGGAAAAGCAATTTAATACAATTAGGTGAATTTACATCAATATTTCTGTAATTTTTTATAAATCTTGCATTTTGGTTGCATTTTCTTATATAATGTTTCGAGAAATGTTATTTTTGGTTTATATTATATTTTAGGTATTTCTGAAGCGACTAATGTATCGCAATGCTCAGTGTTGTTAACAAATAAAGTGATAAGAACTACAAAATTTTTGTGCTGTGTGGCAAAAGGGATTCCAATAATTTCATTAAAATGGTTAGAGGATAGTTGTAAAGCCAATGAATGTCTCGATTTTGAGGATTACTTATTACAAGACATAGCGGCAGAGAAGAAATTTGGATTCAATTTACGTGAGAGCTTAAAGCTGGGAAAGGAAAAACAACTTTATAAAGGTCTCAGTATTTTGCTGACACCAAAAATTGATGTTCCGCCGATACATGAACTATGCGGTACTTTTAGTTATTTATTATTACTTTAATTCAGTATTGAAAAAAATGTGTAATTTTTGTTAATAACTTTAATTATGAATATTTTTTCAGATATAATCAAAGCGGCTGGTGGAATACCTGTGGTAAATTTGCCCCGCAAATGGCCCCAAAATATCGTTATAGTAACATCTGAAAATGATATGGAAAACGCAAAGAAATTTGCAGCAAAAGCACCGAAAGAAGTTACAGTTCACTCCAAGGAATTTATATTAAGTGGAATACTTAGACAGCAAATTGATTTGAAAAGTTTTATGATAGAATTTTAGTTATTGGTAATTATTTTATTCCTTTTTCAAAGTAACTTTCGTTACTAAAAATTGAAATTTCCATTAAAAGTCTTCTAACAAACATAAACTGTTAAATGAATTTATGTTAGAAATTAAAGAATTATATGTATAATTTTGTCTAAAAATGGTGGTAAATGTATTATTTTTTATTATGGATGATGGATTATTTGATTTCTTTAAAAATAATATTATTTCAAATTAATGATCAAGTCGTAATTTGCGTACTGGAATTGAGCTTGTTTTTTACCACCATTAGATTCTTTACTATTATATTATATAAATTATATTTTACTAGTAATATTATACATATGACCTATTTACTGTATATTTATGCATTACAATATGTTTGTAATATTATGTATATTATATTATGGATAAATACGTTTTTATTACATAAAGAACTGATTATATATTTTTTCAAGCTACAGACTGCCTTTTGTTAAAATATAAAACATGCAAGTCTTGTATCAACTTTTCGTACGAAATAAAATGTTTTTTTTTAATTATGGAAAATCGAAATATATTATAGTCATTATTTCATATCTCCAGTTACATTTGAAGATCTGAAAAATCATCGAACAAAATAAATATAAAGAAGTATGTAAATTAATATACTGCATTTGTGTAGAATATTCAAGTATGATTTTTATTGAATGTACTTTACAGTTCATCTTATAAATGTATTTAAAATATTAAAATATTGTATGACATATGTTTGCAATAAAAGAGTAACTCTGCACAGCGATTTCATTTAATATTCATTAGATGCGGAAATAAAATCCTACATATATATCGAACTTATTTATTAAACTTTGTTGACACAACACATAAATTAACAAAAAAATAATCGCATTAAACGTGGACCATAAATAACAGATTAACGTTATTACAAATCAGGAATAAAGAAGTAAAATACACCGTCCTTGTTCACATGGTATAAGCAAATTTAAAAAGAACCCTATACGAAGACAAAAAAATAATTTGCTTGTTTCATTTTTTCTTAAATTTTATACAAAGCATAAACATTCAACACTTAACAATTGTTCGCGCAATTCGAATAAATCGCATGATATGTTATCACAATTTTAAACTTAAATTCAAATTGGTGTTCGACAATACTTATCTTTCCTTGAAGCATTATAAAAGCTTACTTTAACGATTATCTTAGCTGAGGTCGTTCATTTGAATTTGCTCAAAAAAAGGCTGTCTTCATTTTGTTTTATTATAAAAAACGGACTTTTATTTATAAATGCAATATTAAAAATACCAGATTTATATTTTTATATAAAAATGCTACTTTCTTCGATGTATTAGAATTCAAAATGATTAGCAAATCTACGTTTATCTTCAAAACTTATATGATGCGATAAAAGACTCACTATGAAAGATGTCTCATTCCCTTTCTTCCCTCTTTTTGATCAATTCAAAAACGAAACCTCTTGACTCGCACGCGCCTCACACAAAAGAAATTGCTATTAAATACATTTTCGCTTAATGCATATTAAGATATTTTACTTTGTCTCATAATTTATCGATCATTCTAGAAGAATCGGTGCATGCATGGGATTTTGTTGTCTCTCGCAATTATACATACATATTTACACATACAAACTACTCAACGCTTGAACATTAGCTGATTGTTCCGCGTAGAAAACTATTCTGTTTGACAATAACAATTGTAAACTATGGATTCATTACAAAACATTACCCTTTTTCTCTTTCATTTTTATTACCATTGCTTGCTTGCTTATTCTTACAAAATTTTTTTAGCATTTCAAGAGTAAACCGACGTTTACGGATTTCTGTACAAACAAGAGAATCTCACTAAAACGTCGGTATAAAAATTGAATACGATTATAGATTACGCTTTTTTTAATTATTCCTTTCCCACGAACCTTGCTTATCATAAAATGTTACATTAATGAATTAATTTCATTTATTACAGCCTAGAAAAGCCAACTTGCTGAAGTTGTCCGACAATCATTGTAGAGATATGAGCGTGTTTTTTATTTGTTTGTTTTCTTTTATATTAGAATTAATTAAATATGATTTTTTTTTTATTATAAATGGACAGTTGCTTGATACGCTATTATTTGCTATTAGATACTATATTTACAAAAAACAAAATTGCACGAATACAATTTATATCAAACGCGAGAAATATAATTGACATTGCTCATCATGATATACATATCGAACATCAAAATCAATACGACGCATATAGAAATAATTTTTACTACTTTAAGTATTTCTTCTCTTCATCATTGTTTATCTTTCTTCTTTATTTTTTCTCTTTTTCTTGTTCTGCATGTTCACTTAAGCTTGCCACGGTTTGTTTGAAAAAACTGAGCAATACTTATAAGTAAACTGAATATTTGCTGTAAGAATGCAGAAATGTCTCTCAAATATCACAAAATCGCAGTTTTAAGACATTGTCAAAGTATTCCTAATAGCAGAGAACGTTTAGACATTGATCGAAGAATATCAATGAACGTATTGAAGATTCTTTTCAGAATGTACTGAGTTTTAGAACATTTTGTGCTATTAGAGATAACACTCGATATATAAGTGGTTAGAGACGATTGATATTTAATCAATCGTCTCTATAAATTGAATCAATTTCAATTTATAGATATACTTATGATAGTTTATATTTTCCTTAGTCTTTATCTTTTGTTGTTAATTGCAATATGAAAGGAACGACTGTTTTCAGTCATAGAATATGTACAATTCAATTTGCTTCCATTTGCAAACTTCGTTGCAAACTTCATGCTAGATCGTTATTCGTTACTTCTGACTGGACAACTTCACGCAACTCAAAAAGGACATTTGATTCAAATGTTTTCTATAATCTTTTTTTAATTTGTTTTTAAAAATGTTTAAAATCATAAGAAACTGTATCTTTATCTTGTTTGTAATTTTAATGAATTTTATTATTAGAAAATATTATGAATGCTACATTCAGATAATACGTGAAGTTGGCCCCAAATCTGGTGTATTTGAATTATGCATCAGTTCGCCAATGAGAAGTTGCCACGTCAAATGACGTGGTTTGATACATTTGTTTAATGAAAGCATATTTTTAAATTAGAGCCAGAGCGATTGAAAAGCGTGAATAAAGTGAACAAATTAAGGCAAATTAATGTGACTTGGAAATAAAAACAAGAGATTTAATGATAAAAAGAAAACATTAAAATTTAGATAATTTTTTTTGATATTCTTAATATGTCATTAATATTTCATTATACATTCTTAATATCTAATTAAGATAATAATTCCATTCTTTTGATTGTAGGCAAAATTATAAGGTTATTCACTCGAGCTCATTAATCGTCTCACTGTAGATTTGAAAATTGCTGATGAAAAATGATTATTGATAGCTTGATTTTTTAAATTACTACTCATCATACTGAAGTCAGTATTTTACTTTATGTTTGAAATTTATGTAGAATTATAAAGTATTTAATAAAAAAACATATTTATATATAGATGATAGCAGAAGATTAAAAATGTTGTGCAAATACTTCTGTTGCAATTTGAACATAATATAACTCAAAATAGGCTGCAAACAATTTATAATACAAATATAAAAATGATATCACAATTTGTCAATACATCTTAAGAAGACTATTAAGTGGTACTTTGCACAATTTATATCACAATTTATGATAGTTCTCTTAAGAGATATTTGTACATCAAACATGACATAAAATGTATTTGTATTATATAGTTGTACAATTTTCTTTTACTTAGTAAGAATAAGTAATAATCAAAAATGAGAAATGCTATTATGCAGACATGATTTTTATACATGATTTTTATATTTTATCTTATTTGATGCTTCAATTGATAATATTGATACTAAATCGTATATTATTTACATATGCATTGTGATAAATATTAAAACAATTTAAATATATGATTTGTAACCAAGTGGTTACGGATCCGCGAACTAGTTATCGAGCGAGCGAACTGTCAATGTGTCATTGACATGTCGCCGAAATTCGGGTGCCGCTAGATGGCCCGGCACGTCCCGTTATCACAATTATGTGATAACGAAATCAAAACAGAGTTTTGATTTGAATTTAAAAGTCAGTT
>JABFPJ010002764.1:0-18344 GCA_022817425.1 Gryon sp. ZL-2020
TCCTTTCACTGTATATACTTAATATTATGAAAAATTATCAGGAGAAAGTTTTCATACTAATATAAAAAATTTAAATTACATTTTAATGTGTTGTCGATCATATATCAATAGAAATAACAAATACAAATGATTTACCCAATGATGCAAGCATATCAAATAAATCCTCTTTGTCGATGAATCCATCATGGTTTTGATCAATCATGTTAAATGCTTCTTTGAATTCTGCAATTTGTGCTTGATCAAACATAGCGAACACATTCGAGGTTGCGCGCTGTGCACGCTTTTTTGTCGTAGCACGACGTCCAGCAGTTTTACGGGAAGACATGTTGACCTAAAAATAAAAAAAAAATTAGTTTTTTTTTTTAATGAAAATTTGCTTTGTATTAAAAGATAGTCCATATTTATTATTGAGTAACTTTTCATCTCAAAAATAATTAGTATTGAAATTTATACAATTCAAAGCATTGTATTAAACGAGATTTATTATCTCGAACATATTAAAAATCATAAATCTTGCGCTATAAACATACTTTGAATATAATTTTAATGAAAAGTAAAGTTTCCAGTAATGAAAAGTAAAATGTATTAATTTGAAATAAATTATTAATATTGTTATTAAATTAAAATGTGGATATAGAACATCTCATTGAAAAATGTATATTTTAATACAAATTTATTTATTTCATTATATTTATCAGATAAGTACACTAAGCTTTCAATTTAAATTTCTTTGGTTATCTAAAATTACCTAGTACTTATTATGAATAGATATTTTTAGATTCTGTAAAATTGTAGACCTAATAGACTACAAGTTATTAAGTTTTAATGAAGTGTACTTATTTAAGAATATTTATACACTCTTACTTCTCCCTATGTGGAGAATATAAATGTATTACCAACAAAAATACAAAAAAAAAATTACTACAATAATTAATTATATTAACTTTTAAAATTTTCAAAACAAAACATTTAATCTTAATTGAAAAATTTCTTTTTATAATATAATGATTTTTCGATAAAATTTAATTTAAATCAAATAACAATTAATTATTTTAAAGTATATTATATTAAAATAAATAAATATTTCTTTTTTTATTTAAAAATTCAATTATATAATGTAAATATTTAATTATTCAAATTATTAGAAACATCAACAGCAATCAAGTCCAAGAAAGCATGTTAAATAAATGTCTAAAACATGGCCAAAAATGTCAAATTAATTGTCAGTTTCGAGGAAATAATTTGTGAGCACACAAAGTGAGTTACAAAAATGCGACAAAAGTGGAACGTCGAAAACCAACACATCAGCACAGTGTGTTTTAATATGACTCACTCCGACGTAATTCCCGCTTGGTTCATCAACAAAAAGCGATTTCTCATATCATATTTGTCAATCAATTATTATACCTAATAATATAAAAAACAACGAAATACTAAAAAAGTTAAGAATCAACAAAACTGCAGCAACAAAAGAATGTTTACATTAACATAATTCGTATTTACAAATAAGGTAAATAACATTGACAGCTTATTTGGAGTCACTTATTTGAATTAAACAAAATTTGGTAATTAAATGACATTTAAGTACAAATAATCGATGAGTTCATTGCTCGAATAAAGTAACATTTTTTTAATTGTCAAAATAATCACAAAAGATAGGCGATGACTATGTGAAGAAATATGCAGTAATGGCTGTCCTGAATTCGATATCAAAGACGCTGTCATTGTTGTTATTTTGTCAATGATGGAATGTTTTTTGAGCAGAAATTTGGAATTAATTTAACGGAACATGAAAAATGATTAATGAATGTAAAATAATTAAGAAAACATACCGTGTAAAATGTATTCCAAAATACGAAACTTCACTTGCACTGTCGCTTGAACGACAACTTGCTCGACTACTAACGACACCACAGTACTGGTTACGTTCTTTTATTCAACAATCATTATGGCTGTGTCTAAAAACCTTCTCTGCGCGTTCGAGGTTATTTCTTGTCGCCACTGCGCAAACGTGTCTTCGGTTTGAATCATGTAAAAGTTGGGTTTATGAAAGTTTTGAGAAATTTGTGATTAAACAAAAATTAAGACATTAAATATTTTATGTTAAATTAGTAATTTATTATAGAATTTATCATTTCTTTATTATTATTAAAACTTAACTTGTTAACTTAACTTTTTAATTAAAATGTGTTATATATATCAAAAAGTAAAATTTTGTTGCATTAAAAAATGAAGTTCATAAAATATTTTTAAAAAAGAAAATTTAAGGTTTTTAACAAAAAGAATAAAAAATAATTTTTTAAGTGATAAAATATTATTTTTTAACAATAACAATTTTTATACATCATATTTTGTAATACATAAAAATTGTATTATAAAATTTATGTTTTGTTGTTGCAGGTTGATGACTTTGATCAAATGCACCTTAAACGGTACGTCTGACCGTGATGTGGTTTCATTACCTTTTATAGACCGCGCTGGACGTTATACGTTCTGCAATCGTGCGCTCCTTTCGAACGCTGAAAATGACAAAAGCATAATTCGGTGAAGGTCAGAGGAACTTGAAGGACTTCAAATGAGACAACTCTGGTAAGTATTGAATTGAATTTGCGAGGCTTTTTTTAAATCAAAAGTCTCTGATATACTTTATTTTACAATGCACATTGCGCGGCACTCGTACAATAATTAAATCTGACGAATACTTATTATAATCCAACGAAAATTTGTATCACTTCATTTATATATACAGAATAACATACATACATACAACTCGCACAAATCGCCATCAGAACAAGTTTTCTTTGCGAACTATGTACATTCTACGACTACAATTTCTAAACAAAAAAAAATTAGGCACACAAAAACACAATTGTTTGTTTAATATATCACATTAAAGTGACAATAACTAAATTTAATATAAAAAATCCAACTATTATTTCAGTAAATTTTGACTAATCATTTTTAAGTATAAAAAACATAATATATTACTAAATAACAAACTAAAAATTATATTTTTGTGCGCATTGAATTCTCTTGTATTCTCGTTCTTCCAACTATAATCCAAAAATATTTTACTTCTAAATACATCTATTAAATGTATTTTTACATAATTTCATATAAATAAAAACAGTTTACAAGAGAACACACGTTATGATACAATTTGATAATTTATTAAGTATAAAAATATTCTTTTAAATAGAATAATTTGCGACTTAAGTACTTGTCACTTAGACTAAAAAAGAGTGTTCAGTTTATGATAGAATATAATATGAAATAACTTAAAATAATAGATTTGTTCACTCTTTTTAATCTAAGGTGAGGCAGTGATAATAAATTAAAAAAGGCTTTGTATGAAAATGTTCGTAATCATTAGGCTTCGAGTTGTTTTATTTGATCTAAAGTATTTTAGGTTTGCAATCTCACGTAGGTGAGATCTTTGAATTGTGAAGACTATCGCACGGAGACTCCGTTGATTGTGATACCATTTCTGTGTGACACTGGTTCGGCCTCGTAATGACCCGCTCTGTTGTTGTAAACTCTTCTACCATGACCACCATAACTGCAAGAATTATAACATTGACATTGTATCTTATATAATATAAGATTATACAAATTATTATTTATTTATTATTAAAATGTATTATTATTTATATCATTTATATTATTATTTAAATAATATAAATGATTAATTTTAATAATTAAAAATAAACGAGAAAAATTATACTTTACCCATAAGCGTGATAAGGATTATCGTAAAGACCATCTTCAGGAACATTTTCATACATGGTACTTGGTGTACCATCATTTAAACTCGCATATGACATAACGGCTGCATTTTGATCTTCCTTTCTTTCTGCTGCTTGAACATTTTCCGTGTTCTTAACTGGTGTTGCTTTTCTTCTAAAATAAATTTATTTTTAATATCATATACTACTAATAATAAAAATTGAATCCATTTGTTTAATATACTTACAATCTTAAATATACTAATCCCAATATTATTAATATACATATAATGACTCCCGACGCTATTCCAACACTAGTGCCAACACCTTGAGCTTCTGCGACTTCATTAGTTGTCACTGGAAATAAATTTGTTTTGCTTTTAATTTTTCATTCAAAAATTATGTTTTCTTCATTACTGTGGATACAAATTATGTCTAATGATGAACAAATAAAACTTATATTTACTTTCACATCTTGGCTCTTCTCCACTCCATAGACCTGTGTCAAGACACTTTCTCAAGAATGGTCCTATCCTTTCGAATTGAGGTAAACAATGATATTCCGCAGCTCCACCAAATGTCGTTGTACCATTCACTACAATTACCCGACCATTTTCTATCATTCCTGGATCTTTACAATCCACAGCTGCAATAAAGAGAAATTATTATTAACAATTAAACAAAAATTGTGCAATTGAACATTTGCAAAATATTTTTTTAAATAAAATTGTAAGATAATCCAACTAAGTGAAATGAAATTTAATTCGCAAAAATTTATGTTGTTGGCTTGTGTGGTTAGACAAAAATTAATTACAGAAACAAATGGGAGCAATGCCGCTCCAAGATCCGTTTTGCAAGCAAATTCTGGTTTCATTTCCTTCCATATAATATCCTCGTGGGCAGCTGTAATGAGCAACACCACCAACGCTGTGCGTTGAAACTTGCGTGATAAGCACGCCTGATTTCTCGGGGTCTCGACATCGGATTTCTAAAAAAAAACATTGCAACATTATATATCAACAATTTTTAATACATTTCATTTTAATTATTCCATGCTTTTATTACTATTGTCTTACTTTATAACATTTTGTTATTTAATCAGTTTATTGCTTTATTACGTACAATATTTTTACTAGAAAAAGTTTCTGAAATCAAGCTGATTTCATGTTCGAGAAATTTAATTCAAATTAAAAAAGAATATTCATTTAATATTCGAACTAAAATAATTGGTAATTGAATTAAAATATTTGTTAAAAACAATTACCATTACAAACAGGAGTTTCGCTACTCCAAGTGCTATTTTCCAAACACAATCTTCTGGCAAATCCATCGAGTTCAAAATTGTCATCACATTCGTAAAGAGCAGCGGCTCCATAGTAAGTGGCATTTGAAGTTAAAGTGTATCTTCCATGCTGAATTCGCGGTGGTTTTCCGCAATCTACATCTGTAAAAATAAAACGAGCAATCAGTCGATGGAAGAGAAAACGTGCAACAATAAAGTAGATACGATTATGCAATTGTTCGAACGTTTCGCATAATCTGTTACAGTTTATAGACGATGCAAACAAAATTCGAGTACTTTCACTTACAAACACATTGAGGAACATCGCCGCTCCACTTTCCGCTGTCTTCGCAAGTGGACAATGGTTCTCCGACGACTTTGTAGCCTCGTTCACACCTGTACTTTGCCAGAGCACCTATTTTATAGGAAGTTGCGCCAGTATTCGAATTTTCTGCTGTGCCGGTTCGAATCAATGTGCGACCGTACATGCGGTCATTTCCGGTCACTGATAGAATTCCGTGTTCGGCTAATATTGGCTCTGGACATCGAATTTCTGCGGAAAAGATGAATGAATGAATTTTTCTTATATTTTTAAAAATAAGTTATTTTGAAAGTAAGTTATAAGAATGACTTTTTCTTAAAGAAAATCATAAGACATAATTAAAAGTATGTAATAATTTTGTATTCATAATGATCATAAAACTAATATTACAAATATAAGTAATGATTTAATTATTCTAATCTATGATTACTACTAATAATTAATTTGACATAATTAAAATATACAGATGTGACATTCAATATATTTACACGTACTAGATTTTTACAAATAGTAAAAGTATATATTAACATATAACATTTTTATATTTTAGCGGTTATTACTGGTTATTATTTAATTTCATTACGTATACGTATAATTTACTTGTGGTTATAATTTGTAATTCATACTGTTGAAATGAAATGTATGTATATAGTTAATGTGTAATATAAAGTTATATCTATTAAAGATTTCAGTTCTTTGTAAAGGTTCAGTTTTTAATTTTAAAATTAGTATCTAATAATTTGTTGAATAAATTATAACATAAATAAATTAAAGCATTCATAAAGTACCTTCGCATTTGGGCATAGCATCACTCCATTGGCCGTTATCCAAACAATATCTTCGAGAAACTCCGTTGAGTCTGAAGTTCTTGGAACATGTATAAGTGATCTCACTATTGTAATGGGTTGTACCATTTGCATATTCCACAGCTCCATTAGGCACTGGCAATACCTTTCCACAATCGACATCTAAAATTAAAGAGCAAAAATTAACTACTGTTAAGCAAATAACTGAAACTCATATCTGGATTTTCCAAACGAATCAATTTAATAGCACAATTAATAATAATACATTAATTCAATTCATTAATAAATTAAATTATTAAACTGATTTGTTCTTCGATTAATATTTTGTACTTTTTATTGTGCGAAAAACAGTCAATCGTGTCATTATAATCTATTCATAATCGTTATTTTGAAATTCAAATAAGAAAACTGAGTTGTGGTGAGGAAATGTAAAGTCATGGGAGAATTCGAAATGAATTTCTCGTCCAAGTCATTATACCGAAGACGTTATTACATTTTTTTTACTTTAAAATTGTTTGATCTACAGTTATAACAAGATCAACACGCTGTCGCTACTTGTTATTTAGTAATCAATACAACTTGATCTCATCCACGTTGCTTGAATATTAAAATCAAAGTAACTGTGACTGTCACAGTGACCTTTCGAAAGTAGTCATCTTTTAAGCGTGACCTGTAAATTATGCACAAACATTTTCTATTCATCATTAACAGATCTATTGCTTTTATAAAAATCGTTTGTCTAATAAAAATCAACTTTTTTTTATATTATAGAATTGTATATATGTATTAGTGTTTTTCAGTTTTTTCAATATTTTTTGGTAAGATATAAAAAATGAAATGTTGCTTACACTGGCAAACAGGTACTTCGCCAGACCATTCGCCGTCTTTACCGCAAGTGCGTTTGGCTTCGCCTCGAAGCAAGTATCCAGCCTCACAATGGTACTCTATTGAACTGTGTATGTTCAGATCGTATCCAACCACATAACTTCCAGCTGGAACTTCCGGCTCTTCGCAAGTAATCACTGAAATACAAAACCATTTTAAATATATATATATATATATATACAAAATTAAACAAAAAAGAACTTACGTAAGCTACATGGATTGCGTGGCAATTCAAGAATATACATTATTTTTTTCTTTTATTATGATTATAAATAACTAACTATTCAGTTCAATTCCTTTCCAAAGTATAAATGAATAACGACGAATGTACTGATAATTTGTTACATTTCTATTTTGTATCTTAATAAAAAGTGATATCTTAAAAATGATTTCCCCACAAATTAATCTAATCAAAATAATGACACAATTTTTCTCTACTTGATTCGCAAAACATTATCATTATCTCGTGAAGCAACAATTACACAAATTTTCTACAACATAAACTTAATTGTCTTATAAGAAAGAATCACAATCCAGAAGTAATGTTAAAATAGGATAATTTGAGTATCTTAATCCTTTTCTTAGTAATTTCGTTCTGACATTACAGTAATTATAATACACTGTACCATCCAACTATATTTTTCTAGATACAGTCGACGTTACTGTACACTTTGCCACTTATCCATATAAATTCCGGTAATTAGTGTTTAAAATGAAAACATTGTATTACGTTCGCAGGATGGTGTTTCGTGGCTCCATTTGCCGTCTCTCGTGCATGTTTGTTTCGCTTCGCCGACCAGCCAGTAATCCGTCTGACAGGTGTAGGTAATGACGCTGCTAACCGTGGTGGTGCCATTATTCAATATTACCGAGCCAAATTCGATTTGTGCCGGGGCGCCACAATCCACGAAACGGCACTGCGGACTTTTACCCGACCATTGGCCACCGATATCGCAAGTCAGGACCTTTCGCAGAAAATTTCAAGTCACACACCTTTCACTCGTCACATCGTGCTTCTTTATTAATTATTATGAAACTTCTCAATGGAATTTCAGTTTCAACTTTTAAGATAATATAGATATTTTTCTCAAGTAATGTAATTAGAAAAACTTAATTTTACTTTCGTATGGACCAATATAATGAATTAATAAAGTAGTATATACATAATATATGTCTTTAAGTTGAAAGCAAAAATTGCATGTAAAATCTTACATTGTCTCCAAATAAAATGAACCCATTTTGGCAACTATATGTGGCGGTTGAGCCGACCCTCCTTCCGTTCACTGAGACCACTCCGCCATTGATTTCCGGTGGCTCTGGACACCAGTCAACTGAAACGAATGTTAGACTTAAATGACTTGCACAAAAACCCATTTCATAATGGAAAAGTTCCATTTCGGTTAAATCGTGTTTTTTGCTTATCAAATGAAACACAAAAAAGACTGTAACCTTTTGAAATAACATCGTTCAGTATTCACATAAACATTCAGCTGAATCAACGAAATATTTGTTTGAGCGTATAATTAACTCCTTATATATTTATACAATGCTATTACAATAATTATAATTCCAAAGATATTATTTTGACGATGAATGAATTATGCATAAGTTTTGTAATGTAATATTGTAGTTGTAAATGGCGAACGAGTTATTATGAAGCTGATCGTGTGAGACTACTTACACAAACATTGTGGCTGATGTCCGCTCCAAATGCCACCGTCGCCGCATCTTCTCTGCGAATCACCTACAAGGGTATAATTTTCTTTGCACGTGTAATCAGCCAGAGCTCCATACGTCGTTCGCCCTTCTAATAATTTCACTTGTCCATTTTCCAATTCAGGTATTTTGCCACAATCCACGACTGTAAATGGCAAAATGCAATGAGTAACAACATCTTAGACAATTCTAAATTGAAATTTGTTTTAAACATGATTATCAATTAGAATAGCTTCAAACGCTAATTATAATAATATATGCAAAGTTTCTATTGCAACTTGAAATTATGTAATCCGTGTTATATGAGAAGGATTATGATTCGAAAATAAAAATGTGGATTAATGAAATAAAATTATTGGGTTAATTAAAGTTAAGCTGTAATATTAGTTAAATATTATTAACTTTATAATTGCATAATATACTGCGATTATATAGTTATAATTGATTTTCAAAATTAACTGATGTTACTAATTTAGTTGCATAAATGAATTTCCATGAAAAGTTGCATTTAAATTAAGTTGTCTGCTTACATTTGCAGGTTGGTGGGACTCCACTCCAGAATCCACTTGGTTCGCATGTCCGCGTTTTGGATCCAACCAACATATATCCATCTGGACACGAATAGTCGATCGTCGAACCGACTGTTCGTTTGGACCCTAATACTGTTGTGTTTTCCGCTTGGTCTGGACTACCGCACATAGATGGTTCTAAAAGAAAGGAATTTGATAAAAACATTAAGATAAATTAACATTTCTCAGATAACAGGTACTATGAAAAGTATTTATCCTCTCAAATGATTAACATTGCTAATACTAACTGCTTTGGCAAATCCAATGTAGGTAATCAAGATTGCAACCGACGTCATTCCAAAGCCAGCTTCGACCTCCATCCAAAACCACACAGTTTTGTTCTCCGTTGTAGTTGTTTGGTTGATCTTTGCCCCATGATGGTTTCAGCACAACTTCCCCTGCAAAATATTTGATCGAATTAATACATCGTCTCACGTGCCATTTGCATTTCTCAGCACAATGAAATGTAAATTTAAGAAAAGAAAAGAAAAAAAAGGCGGAATCATTTTTCCGGACTTATTTGTGGCATAACAAGAACAGGCAATCTGATTCTAATTATAGTGCATTTTCACATCAGTCCGTGTCGATATTTCGCAAATGGCATCACGACGGAATGCAATAGCATGGCTTTAATCATTATCGTTCGCGTCGCATCGGACTCCGCAAAAGACTACTTCCTGCCGCTTTCGACACATCTCCACTTTCACGTTCTTACTTGTTCTAATAACAATGGATCGCCCTCAAATTAATTGCATCATATTCATTCATCGATTAAGAAAAAAAAGGACCACATTTAAATTCGACAGCACGAACGACATTCCAACGACATTTCATTCTCGCTGCATTTAGTTTCTGAAACAAGTCCTGAATTTTCCTGTTTCATTATCTTATACAACGATCACGTTCATTTGCTTGATTGCGGAATGTTTATAAAGTTTCTACATGTGTTGGCTTTGTAATTTCGTTTCGAGCGATAGTGAAACTTTTTATGTACTTGAAAAGACTTTAACAATTTGAAGAATTTTCGATATTTCGTCAACGCAAATTGAATGCATTTTCAAAATTAATTGTTTTTAATTATTTTCATTGTGATTTAAGGTAATTCAATTATATTAGTCATCTTTTTGGCAAATTTATGTCATGTGTAGATATATATATTTAAAATCAAGATTTTTATTCAATGTAAGATATATATGTAATTCCATTTTATGTTCATTCACAAATTTAAATCACAATAGATATTTACTCTTTTATAAACAGATACAATAATTGAACAGAATAAATATTCCCACAAGAGGAGCATAAAGTTGTAGTTAATCTTGACCTTGATTGCTATATATTTAGTTCTTGTATATATCGCATTATTATCGAAATAATTTGCCATTTCTCATACAATAAATTAACTTATTTAACCTTGCAATAACCTTCATCGGGATATTCTCAGCAAAGAGAAAAAAAATAGCCGAAGAATTCTCGAACATAATAACGCTATAATATGTTCATATTATCTATGACACGACTTACTTGTTTATGAGTTAATGAAATCTCGAATCTTGCAATTAACTGCGAATTATTATAAGATCCTTTACACCATTAAATAATAAAAATGATAAATCTTTACAACAATTTTATATACTATTTTTACATTGAAGATGAAAAGTACTCGGTTTTATAAAAGTGGTTTACTATGAACTTTTATCCCAAGGTAATCCGTCATTGTAACATATGCATTGTAAATACAATTATGAACCATAATCACATTTTGATAACATCAATTTAAGACTTGGCATGCCTTTATTCATAGTCGAATTACAACACTTGAATTGAAATTCACGAAATAACGTGTCCTCATGTCAGTTTCCAAAACTGGGAGGAACTGTTACAAAACCAACACATGAACGGTACACCGCATTGTGTAGCAAATTGTGGCACGCGATTCTCGTAATTGTTAGGTAATCGTCTGTTAAATCAATCTTTATAGGAAACGCCAGCTTATAGGCAAAATAAGTCCCAGTTGGGATTATCTAATGTGATGGACTCGACGACCCGATTCTCACAGTTTTTAATGTAAAATCAGCAACTCAGACGGTAAAAATCGTGAGAAGTAAAATATTATTACTCTTGCAGAAACGGAAGTAAACTATAAGTTGAATTGAAAAATTGAATTGGTTGAAACAAAAGTAGTGACGGAATCGTGCGGAACGATATTGTTTTTTTGCTGTTGATATTTCTCGTCTTACCATCCACCCAGCGCCAAGTTCGAGCAGTAATTAGCGGCTCCTTTTGTGCGCCGATCCATACCAGTTGCGTTTTCAGTTTGTCTTTACGTCTCTCGAGATTGGTCAGAATAAATGTAGATGAAATGCCCTGCGGATATAATTATGATATTGATTTTAAGATCGGCGGAAATGTCGATTTTACGCATTTGTGTTTTATTGTCAGCTTTAAGGAGAACATTTTCTTCAATCATTCTTACAACAATAATTAGTTTAAAATGAACCTTTTTGTAACTTTGAGCTTGATACTTAGACAATTTATTGTTTGTTTGATTTTCAAACAAAATTTATTGTTTCTTTAAATGAAGTAATTTTACTTTTATTAACAATCATTTTTTATTTATTTTAATGTGGATTTTAAATAGCAAAGGACCTTAATCAAAAAGATCATATATGGTCCATATATACAATATATCATTCTTAGTAAATCATATATTGATCATATATTGTCAATATATTCATAATATAATCACAATGTATTCACAATATATGAACAATATGTGGAATTTATCATATATATATATTATATATCATATATATATCATATATATAACATTATTTATCGGCAGTTTGCAAAAGTAATTTTAGCACTTTATAAAAGTAATGCATATATGACCAATATATAATGAATATATAGTCAATATATTGTCAATATATGGTCAATATATGATCATATATGATTTCTTAAATAATTTATTGTTAATATATATTTTATGTATGGACAATATATGGTGCTTTTTACTAGAGGAGAATAAATAGTAGATTTGTATAAGATTATATATGGCGAGATGTATATCTGTGATTCAATAAATAATTGCATGTTGGATTCAACTCGCACATACTCACCTTAAATCCATGGACTAAATCACCGCCCCTCGATTGACAGTAGGATCTGGCATCTTTGAAAGACCCGCCTTTATTAATAACAAACTCGTAACACGTGCTGTTGAATGCTATTAGATCTGCATCAGCAGGCGTACCGGAATGTGCGCATCGATCAACCGAAAATTCTGCAAACAAACAATCGAATTCATTAATCATCCCATAAAGATTATTCAAAATCTCAATTGAGTTTGAATTATGATTCAACATATATTTATAGTTACGAAGAAAATGTTGAATGCTGAATATATTCATTCAAAAATACGACTTAAATGTTCTCTGAAGCAGGTGTTTAAAGTATGATATTTACCGTCAGTCGCGAAGACTTCAACTTCGCATAAACTTAAGCTTCCTTCAACTCCGACGAGTTGCAAAAATACGTATTGCCCAATGAGAGCTCTGGCACATGTGAATGTTTTTGTGATACCTTCCTCTGTAAATAGAAACATAACACTTTTAGAAGATAATATATCTTTTTTTATTTTAATTTTCAAAATTGCCAATTTCTTTGAGAAATAATGTTTATATTTAACAAGGTGGAACAAAAGATAAAGACCACCTTGAAGTACAATATTAAAGTCCACTTAGAAGAACTCTATTACAGTAAATAAGTTGCTTGATTATCTTCTTAATTTGAACGTCTTATTCTTTATTTACAGTTCAAGCTATTCTACAAGTTCAAACGCAACGCTCGTAACTCATTGAACATCGACAAGGCTAGAAAGATGTTTGTTCGGCTAATCACAAGTGGTTGAACTCACCTATAGTACCCGGAAACCAGGCGCAAAGTGGATTCCTTTGTAATTCCGCGCTGCTGTTGCCGACGCGAATCTCAATATCTTGCAGCGGTTGGTGACCTGCAAATAAGGTAAGATTTTGCAATTTTTCAACCTTAAAATGTTGCGGTAAAACAAACACCAAGAGCCTTTGTTATTTTTTTTTCTGTATTCTTTTAAATTAATTGATTGAGGACATAAGAATTTTACCGCAACAGCCTCTAGTCGTGACCCTAACGACCTTCACAGCATAAGGTTTAAGGAGATCAACTTTCCACCAAGGACTTGGCTCGTTCTGTGTCTCCGTGCATCTTTTCCCATCATGTTCAGTGCCAAAGTCACCGTCATTCCCATGATTTGCATCTCCACCTCTTATGGTCGTTGACTGATTGGCCGGCTTTCGAAAGCCCACATTTGTTCCTGCAAAAAGAAAATATTCATTTTCATTTGCAAAAACGACAAATCAACGTGATGGGAATATAATTGAAATTTACTCGGAGCTACTCAAAAGCATTTTTTTGAAAGCATAGGCGAGTCTCAAAAGAGTGTCATTTGCTTTAGAAAGTAGGATATTATGTTTTCATTATATGTTGCAAAATTACAAAGTCATCTGATATAAAGCGATTTATTTGATTAATATTTACATTTCTTTGATAAATTTAATTATAATGAAAGTAATGGTAAACAATTTTTTAACTCGACAAGTTGTTGAGTTTTTTCAAGTAGTTAATTCAGTTACAATATGGTGAATTAAGTGAATTGGAAACGTGTAGAAATATCAATTAGTCAGACGATCTGTTTAATATGCGAAAATCAATGAGTACGTATAGATTACGTAGAATAGTTTGACGATATTTTATACTTTCTTGGATACATAAAATGATCGTTAAATAAAATGTTAATAAAGCAAAATGCGTGGAAAGCCATTAAAAAGTGTATTTTATCATTTGCACACTTTGAATGATAAATTGAAATATAATTATATAACGATAATAATCTGATATATTGAAATGTTTATGTCGTATAATGTCAAAATGTAATACAAATTATATTTTTTAAAACATCTTGTTTCGTTGAAGTGACAATAAAATACTTATGTACATTGTATTTTGTAATATTGAACATTTTTCATATAATATTCAAGAATATTTATTTTATATTTATTATTAAACATTATACATGTTGCAATATTACGTAAATTTATTTAAGTAAACATTCCGAGATACAGCTGAAATACAAAATTAGCTTTGAATGCACAATAAAGTGTCTCCATGAACTTAAAAGGTTGCAAAATATATACATTATATTTATTTAAGAGAAAAGCAAGATATTAAATTCGTATGTAAAGTTAGACTATTGTGCGTACACTTGCGTTTTATTTGTACCATATGTTTGAACATACACAAGAAAATAGATCGTTAAACCCAGCCTAAGATCTCCTTATGTGTCCAGTATACTTTTCAAACACGTTTATTCACAAGATAGAAATTATTTTATGATGTAAATATTTATTTTATTATCTAATCAGACTACTTGTGTTTTGCATTCACAATTTCTTAAATGTATGATTCTATTTTTGACTTAAAATGCGAAATTTACTGTTTTTCAACGATAAAATTGTTTCTTATCATTTTCAATGAACCTATATATAATATTAACAAATTCCGCTAATCAGAAGATTAGTTGAACTACTTGTTAGTCAAGTAACTAAAAAATATCAGTATCTTGCGAAATATCACGATGCATTTTGAATGGAATAACTATTTCTTCTAAAGCAATTTCTAATAAAAATTACTATACCATTTATGAATCTAAGGACAACTCGATATCTAAGTAGAAAATGATAATAATTTAACGTACAAAATTAGTACGTGGAGTAAAAAAAAAATTTATATAATTCAATTTTTCTTTTGCAATTTAATAAAAACGATATTACAGGATAAACGTTTATACTTTACAATATTATATTTTTTATTTTTTATTATATTTATTTGATTAATGTCAAGTTATCCGCAGATTAACAAATGGTATAGTAATTTGTATTAAACTTTTATTTAGCGTGCATAATAATAAAGCCTTTGGCGAATGCAAAATGCGACCGAATTCGCTTGTTACGCAAATTCGATTAGCAAGATGGTATAATTTATGTACATGTATACACGTGTCTATATGTCTGTACGAATTCTCAGGCGAATTTGCACGAACGGGGAAAGGATTTCCCAGCGGTGGCTTTCGCGTCATGAATTAACGAATTCGAGTCTCTCACGATCGCATGAAAAATATCTTTGCCGCGGCACGCCGCGGTCTCGTACGACGTCTGTGTATTAATTACTGTTCGATTGTACAATTCACGCTAAAGGGACCGTGTGGACTGCAACACGATTGGTCAGTTACAGAAACCCAACCGTGCTTCATTATAGCTAATGAAGTTCTATTGCGATTTTGTTTGCTTGTCGCGGATTGCACGATGAAGTGTGTTGCAAATTGCAGTTCCAAGACACGCCTTATTTATAGTAAGACTTACTTTTTATTTTGTTAATTGTCCAAGTTAATTATCATTTTTATCATCTTTAACGGCTATGATATAATTGAGTTAGTCAAACTATATCCCGTACGGGAAAAAATGTATATCAAAATGTATGTCAAAATATATAACTCTTTGCAGCTAAATTATATTTGAAAATATATCCCAGCAAACGTGAAATTTTTGAGCTGTATTGAGAATAATTTAGTTTAAACAGTTTTTATTACGATTTGTGCAAAATTTTAGAAATTTTTTAGATCTGATATTAATTCAATTAATTTTACAAAGTTTCAAAATATTTCTAAAAGTTTCTAATCATTTTTATAATTTCTATGAATACCTTTATTCATTACGAGACAATTTCAATAATTTTCAATAAGTTTCATTATTGAAAAAGAGTAAGCAAACTTCTTAAAACATGTTAAGACATTTAGAAAATTGTTAAAACACTTATAAACTTATAAAGAAATATTGGAACTTTTTAGAATTTATTAAGTAAAAGTTTAGTTTAAAAATATTCTATCATTTTGCCAAATCATAATTGAAACTTTTTAAACATAAATAATCTTAATAAGGTTAAAAAATTTCACGTTTCCTGGGATTTCAAATTTATTTTTTATATGTAATATACTTTTGTATATATTTTTTAAATATATTTGTTGTATATTCGTGTCAATGCATTTCAGAAGTATATTTTAAATACATTCATATATATTAAAATAGATGATTACATATATTTCTACATATATTTCGAAATATATTTTCTTCCGTTAAAGATTTCTAAACTAAATTTTTATCAACAAAACGAAATTGTTATCTTTGCAAAATAATTCTATCAAAATATTATTTTTAGAATCGTATTATTATTTCTTATTTAAACTATTATTATAATATTATATGCTACATTTATTTCATAATAATTATAGTAAATTACACATAAAATTCTATAGCAATTAGTTTAATTGAAAGAAGAAAATTTTAGTCAATCCAATGAAAAAACCCGTATTATAAATACATTTCTAATTAAATACAATTTTCACTACGATGCAGTTTATATTTCATAATAATATCTGCAAAAAAGGTTTTCCTTTTACAGTTCAATTGCTAATTGGTAATTTTTGTTTACGATCGAGGAATGTACGTGGATTAAATATCTGTTGCAAATTGCACTTACAGGACACACCTTTTGCATATTATCACGTATTGGACTAGTTAATAAAGCTTATAAATGACTAAAGAAGCGAATTTATTGTGTTTAAATAAATATAAAGCAAATCGATTAGAATAATGAAGTGTTGGGTGTGTATTGATTCGTTCATATTTTCATCACGTAAAAGGCGTTTCTCTCATTTCATTTCTTGAACAGAACTGAAATGAAAATGGATGTTTATAGGCAAATAATGTAATGCAATTACAACTATTATTATGGCTTTTGAGAAGACTTACCGCAAAACGGTAATTCGCCGTCCCACTTTCCCCTGCTGTTACAAGATATTGTCCTGGACCTGTAAATTAAGGCAAAAAATGACATTTTATAGAAATTTATCAATTAATGTTTAACGTTCCATTATTGTATTATTAAATGAATCATATTTTGTATTGAATTGAAAATGATTATAATTCTGTTTCCGATTTCCTTCGAAACAATGCTTAAAAGTGTCCACGGCTGTATTTATGTCCCAAATAATAACTATCGTAAGTTAATATCTACTTTTGTTCTACATTTCATAATGTCAAAGTAGATTTTTCGAAGATAGCGCTCAAGGATGTAATGCGTTTCGTGAAATATAAGGGATTAATTTTAATTGGTGAAAACGTCGGAAGCTCACTATTCCGGAGAAAGTGCGGAAAGTATTGCTGACAAACCGACTTTGTGACAAGCATTGTACCGCTCTGTCATCGATATAACCACATTTATCATTTAATATGCGTAACATGATCAATGATATCCGCGTTGGACAAAACTATAGAGAATATGACTTATAGTTGTCTCTAGCTAGAACATGACAAGAAGCAATTAACGGAAGAGGATGTGGTTCACTATCAACGAGTTTTCTGCAGAGACAAAAATTGTCAAGAAAGTAATGTCACGGTTATTCCGAGACAATTTTTATGGAACAATTTTTTGCTTTATTTTACAATATTGCTTTATAATGAGAAAACAATGACATTCAAAGAAATTTCTCTTGGATTTTCAAATGTCAAATATAAATATGCACACGAAAATGACACAACGGAAGTTACAAATTGTGTGTAAGTCAAGTTTACTGTAGTTACAATAGAATGACAAATGTCAGAGTGATTTCTGGAGAAATTGATAATGACTATATACAATCCTGTCGTGCATATCAATGTATAACAGAAATTGCTTATTACTTTTAAATTTTGATTCAAAATGATATGTGTCAATATATTTGTTAGTGATATAGCATTTTTTTAATGTAACATAATGTAATATACACTAAGAAAAATAACTTACAATAAATTACTGTTTAAACAGTAACTTGACCACAGAATTCCCATTAACATGAAAGTTCCTGTTAAAAACAGTAAAAATTGTCCTTTCATGCACAAAAATTCT